>DWLS01006839.1:0-11269 GCA_018246255.1 Pachliopta kotzebuea | reverse complement strand
TGGTGTAAAGAATCCAGTGGGAAGAACTATCAGAAGACCTGTAAGAAGAAATTCGCGACAGAACGACAACCCTTTTTTGTTGTGATTTTCATTACAATAAAATATTGATTACTGTTTCCGAGGCATTTTTCCTTCGCAATCCCAGCATCCCTCACAGTTATCATATATAACTACAGCGATCTTACCACTACACAGTAACTTATTACTTCTATACTAAATACATATATACCATATAACTATTAAAAATAATGAACAACAGATATACAGTATGTTAAATATACCAGCCGATCTACATCCACTGATGGATAAAGACCTCATCTAATAATAGGTGGGTTTGGCCCTACTCCCATCAGGTAGGCCCAATGTGATACAGAAGGGTCATTATTATTAGCTGGTAAATGTCCACAGCGGGACTTACGCTTCCCTCAATAATGGTATAATTTGGGCCATGTACCACGCGCTGGCCCAAATCCTTACATTACTGGAGAAAGACCATGTTCAGCTGTGGATGTCTATCGACTGAAGATGATCACTCTATAATGAAGGGATTTGTGCAACATCCGACCACTCTGGCCCAAATCCTCACATTACTGGAGAACGACCATGTTCTGCTGAGGACATCTACCTGCTTATGATAATCCCTCTATATTAAAAGGATTTGGAATGTCTCCGGCCACGCTGGCCCAAATCCACTCCTTTATTGGGTGAGAACAATGTCCAGCTGTGGACATCTATCGGCTGATGATAATCCCTCAATAATGCAGTGATTTTGTCATTTTCAACGTGCTGGCCCAAATCCCTACATTACTGGCGTAGGACTATTTTCAACTGTGGACATTTATCTGCTGATGATGATCACTCAATAATTCAGTGATTTGTGCCATCTACAACACGGCTCAAAACCCCCTATTATTAAAGGAGGCATAAGTTCAGCTGTAGATGTCTATCGCTGAATCATGTTCACCAATAAAAAGAGGGATTTGGGCCGTCTCCCACCAGGTTGGCCCAAAGGGGTTCGTTGGGATACATAGATATACTACTTTTAAAATGTTAACTATGTTCAGTAACTTTTAAATACTGCTATTAGTTTAATGGTAACTACTTAAACATCAGATTCTCATGACCCTCACCATCGGGAGCTCCTCTATTTGTACCTAATGATAAGAAATATTTATCACTATAAGCGGGTGAGGAATGGGATGGATCGGTGAATAGCTGGAGCTTTGAATGAAGAACACCATAAAGTAATGATAACTTCCTAAGAGTAACTGCAGAACTGGGATATTTACTAAACAGCAGTTAGAGTGAGAGATTAGCCTCAACTCCTAATAGGAAGGTTTTGATCAGCAGTGAAGATATTACTAATAATAGGTCTCCTCCGCTGTCAACACCATCTAGGTAGTCATCAGCAGCCGGCAAAAAGTACTATCTGGACATGTTCTCCAGTTTGAAGGTTGCTGTATGCTGGTGATATTACTAGGGTAACGAGACATGTCTCAAGGTAAGAGGAATGTAGTGCTGGGTATATAACTTTCACCAGCACCATATTATAGGCAAGTTACTATCAGGTAATAATATTAATGAGCTCAGCAGCAGATGCAGGTGCTGTGGTGATCCCTATGAGAATGGTCTCTGGAGACAAAGGACTGCCATCAACAAAAATCATTTCCTTGTTAAGTGTAGTCGAGGGTCTGGTGAAATGGAGTCCGATGCAAATGTACGAATGGAACTTACCGGTGAATATGTTGTACCTCTCCCCTCCGACCTGGCGCTCTGTGAAGTTGGCGCATCGGCCGAGGCTCTCCGGCTTCATATCGCGCACAGAGCTGAGCACAGCGCCACCGCAAGCGCGCTGGGTCCGCTTCAGGTCCTCGGCGGGTACTCGACCAGCGCAGAACATGTCACTGAAATCACCAATTCAAATACGTAAAAGCTCATCCTCTGGGAACAATTGCTGAAGTACTTGGTGCAGATGTGACCGGTGATGACCATCATGATATACACTTTTTTTTATTTAATGGTACAAACTACTCGTTCACCTGATCAGACCTTAATTAAGATGGTATACATAGTAGCTCAATTTCATTATCCTAATAATTACACCAGCTACAGCACCCTTCAAACCGGAACAGCTAGACAGTCGGTGACTATAAATGATGTGGAAAGTTTTGGAACATTCTTTGATACTGGTGACTAGACTCACCGATCAGCAAAATACTGTGTGGCCACATCACCGATGGGCAGCATGCTGAGCACCACGTTAGCGCCGCTGGCGTGCAGCGCCGCGAGCTTCTCATATAGTATCTGCCACTCCGCGTCAACCACCTTCTGGTACTCCTTCACGTTGTCAAGCCGGATCTGGAAGGCAGAGGGACCAGTCACAACGAGACTCCTCACTGTTTCTATTGGAATATTGGATTCTGATTCATATACAGTTAATGTCATCAGACTAACATCTGTAATTGGATCCGTGTTTTATAATCATTACAATATCGAAGTTATTGGTAGAAGGTCTCTGTTGCCGGAGTATTATCACAGGACCTGAAGAACTGCTAATCTCCTCACAGCTAAGACTGAAAACATGTGCATACCGTAAGAAATGTAAAGAACTTAACGGTTCGTCATAATATCAGCTCATTGTTCAAATGTGAGCTTCACCATTGAAATGATGCTACCTTCACAGACCAAACTAACCTGAGCATTATCCCTCTCCGCTTTCAGCTCCAGTTCGATGTTCAGCAACGCGATCTTGCAGTCGTCGTAACACTTCGGCTGCATTTCAAAACCGGCGTACGAGAAAGTCTTCTTGAAGGCAACACCGGAGACCAGGAACGAGTCTTCCAGAGCACCGCCTGATACCTTTTTAATGCCTAGTAAAAATATTTATCATTATCATTGTGGCTATTATTGATCACTGCTTCTTTCAAAGCGATGTAATTTCATACCCTGGAAATCAGGTGGTCCGTTTCTACTTCTCATCAGTCTTTTATACTTTCCTTTTATGACAAGTCTTCCTAATGAGGACAGAATTAGTTTCCTTCGAAACAGTGCATTAAGAGGTGGATAATGCCCACAGCCGAGCAAAGACCTAGCTCAAGGATCTCCACTGCAATCGGTTCTGCACTGCCAGGGCCTATATTTCCTGACCTTCAGTTAAGTCTAGCAATACTCAGAGCTATTAAATGACAGTTCTCCAGGAGATGAAAAAGAGAATGGAAGCGAGCCTTGACCCGCAGTGACCAAGGGTAAAAGGGATATAATTAAATTCTCTCTCCGTCTCACTCTCATATAAAAAAAATTGCTGTCCAACTCACATAGGTTGACTCACCACTCTAATATTCTTACCGATCATGTCTAGAGGTAGGAGGGGAGCATCCAGTGACAGTACAGCGTCCACCACGATCTTGGAGAAATGGTCCTTCTGCTGGTGGATCAGTTTGGACGACATGGCTGTGGAAGCGCATTTGCGGAGCAGTTCTCTGGAAGGAAGAGTTGTTTGGGTGTCCTTTTATATTTTATTGTGTACAAAGGTTTGAATAAAAGACCCTACGTTAGTGGAGCCTACTCTTTCTGGTTAATATTCATAGTCAATTTGAAACTGTAGACCATAAACTTTGGGAGAGATAAAATAAACAATTCCTATTGAAACTACTGAAGTAATGAGACTTAACACTTTGTCTCAAAGGGAGTAAATTGTGGTATACTATCTTAACCAGCGGCAAGTTATGGACATGCATATCACTTACCATCAGGTGAAGGTCTTGGCTCTTTACTACATAGAATAAAAAAAATTAAAATAAGTGTATGAGAGTATTAAACCATCATCACTGTGATGATTGTTAGAAGATCAAAGATCTTCATGTGTTGTTGGAGTGTTCAAAACGCAGGTCTGAGAAATTTTTTTAGCAATTTGACCTCCGTGCTTAATGGCCAGATTAATTGTTGGCAGGCGGAGCCCCTGAAGGAGCTCGAAGGTTATATTTTATTAGCTTGTTCCGCGAGTGGGGAACTTTGGAGGTACCCATGAGGCTGACATGTAGAGCCTCAACAAAAATGAAATAAAAAAGAACATTGGTCGGTAGATTTAAATTAAAGTACCAGAAGACTTAAAATGATCAAAATGATTTAGTCATCCACTACATCAGTAATCTGTAACACCAATTTTTTGGTGTCCACAAGTCATCACCGCCTCATGTCTACTATCATGATCCACACAGCTATTCAGTAATTGGATCCATTTGGTTTAATCATTGGCAGTGATGAAGAATTGAACTAGCTTTATATTACTGTACTGGTGTTAGGACTCTGTTACCATAGGGAGAGATAAATACCACTGCAAATCCTGTTGCAGACAACAAGCAGTATGGTGTTCTGGTTTTAAAGGTGCTGTATGCTAGTGAAATTACTGCGGTAATGAGACTTAATATATCTCAAGACGAGAAGAAGCGCATTGTGGTGCTGTTACCATCTTGACCAGCAGCATGTTATGGGCAAGCATATCACTTAACATCAGGTGAACACTTGTTCCTTAGTTTCGTTCAAAGATATGTTCTCTCACCTCTGCTCCTCAGGCGACTGGCTCTCAACTTTAACAGCCAACTCCTTCACCCTTTCTATAGCGAGACGTGAAGCAGTTCTTAACGCTTTGATGATGATACGCGGATGGACACCTGAACACCAAAATATAGTCATAAATGAAAAAGCTTACCAATAACTGATAAATACTAGTCACAAGAGCTCACCATCTTCAATGAAAGGCTTCAGCCTCTTCAACAGCTCACCGGCCAGGATGACCACAGATGTAGTACCGTCACCAACCTGATGATGGAATTTTAGATTAAAACATGAAATTAGTGATAAAATTAACACATGTTGAAAAATACATCATAACAAATAACATTCCTCAAGAGTAGTAGGAAATTGGATCCGTATGTTATAATCATGAGAAACAACTAAATAGAATATGTGGACTGATGATGGAATGGTATAAAATTAAAAAGTTTAAACTATTAACCTTTCAAAATTTGGACTGTATCAAGTGTACTGTGTACTGTGTGTGTTATGTATATGATACTACAAAGGATAATTTTCCTCATCTGCAAACCGAGAATCCTATTCATAGGAAGTTTTTCATTTCTTTCTTTGTTATTTATAAGTTTATTTGTGATCAGTACTGATACAATAAGCAGGTAAATTGTAGAATGAAGGTGAGGATCTTTCTCTAATAACAAACTCTATATTTTAGCGAGAGCCAAATTTTTCATCCAGCTTCAGGATATTTGCTCTCTTCAGTCTTTTTGATGGGTTATTAAGAAGCTTCTGAGCCAGCTCATTTGGGTGTGTTGATAGGCGTGCCTTGTATGTAATGCTGGCTTTCGCAATTTCTTCCCAAACTGTGGGGATATTGACGGAGCGGAGTTAGTGATGAACCATTGAGCCTTCAAAATGCACTTAATGACTTGAGCCATTTTGACAGCATTTGATGATCATTAAATTTATGTTAGAACTCTATAAATATGTCAACCTCATGAGTACTCCAAAGTTCCCCAATCAAGAGACGAGGTAATAAAGATATAAGTCAACAGCTTCTACTGACAAGGGTTCTGCAGGCCAGTGTTTCGCCTACAGTTAGTTGTCACTGATGAGCTAAACCTCCTGATTTCTTAGGATTGAAGAATTGGTACACCAAGCTTTACCAGCTACGGACAGTTGGTACTGTGCATTTATGATGCCAAATATCAGGACAGTAAGTCTCCAAAGAGTTGACAGTGAATTTTGAAATTTTTTTAATTTTTAAGCTACTGAAGTTAATGGTACTGTCCAATAAAAATCTTACCTCAGCATCTTGAGACTTGGCAATGTCCACTAGGGTTTTGGCCGCTGGATGCACAATGTCTAGGAGCTGAAAGCAGATTTTTTATATTCATTATTTTCAGTTGAACCTCAAAAAATATTTTTACTGGTGGTAGATCTCCGATGCTACAGACTATCTAGATAGGTATCACCGCAGCCTCTATTGCAAATGCTGACTGTTCCGGTTTGAAAGGTGCTGTATACTATCAAAATTACTTCAGTAACTAGAATTAACATATATCTCAAGGCGAATTCAATGTGTTGCTGTGTATACCATCTTAACCAGCACCCTGTTATAAGCAAGCATATCGCTTATAATCAAGTGAACTCTTTGCCTTGTTGAATTTAAAAAATTAAGAATACTCCATGAGTAATAAATTGTCTGAAGCTGCACATTTAATTGTTACAACTGCATTTATATTAGTTAATAAATCTTAATGACATTTGGAGAAATTGTAACATTCTCCATTAATAGCTGAGATATCAAAGATTCTCATAAAATGCAAGTTTAAAGTTCGCCTAATGTTATGTAATACCCTTGCCCATGAAGAACTGTTTAAGTTAATAAACTGGTTGGATGGTACACGGCTTCACATTGATCTTGCCTTGAGACAAAGTGTCTCATTACCCCAGTAATCTCATTACCTACCATACTTTTCAAACCAGAGCACAGTAATATTCACGCAGTACTGTTTGTCGGCTGCAAAAGGAGCTCCGGTAACCACCTATGTAATCTCCGGAGGTCTTTCACTAGTTATTAAACATATACATCCTCCCTTCTCCTACACTTCAGTTGCCTCATGTCTACTATCATGATCCACACATACCATTCAGTAATTGGATCCGTTCATTTTAATCATCAGCAACATTGAATATAGATCTCAAAAAATTTTACTCTCATAACTCACCTTCATTATAGTAGCACCATCATTGGATATCACAGCTTTGCCACCGTGGTCCACAATCAGCTTGTCCATGCCGCGTGGACCAAGGGTTGTGCGTACCTGATAAAAACAAGAGTCTGAATATACCAATTATCATAAGAGATGGATTATATATGCCTAAAAAATAAAGAACTATACACATTACGGCACACCGTAAATGTGCATGGATGAGCCAAGTCCACAGTATGTGTAATGATGGGTACAGTAAGATGTGGAGTTGTGGCCTTTACATTGGAGCAAGGATATTCACAGAAATAGGCCAAGTATGAAGAGGGATAGCTTTCAGCTCAGCATCATTTTTATTATTTGCATCTCCATCAAGATGAGCAAGGCATCACTTGACGGTACATGATATGCTTGCCCATAACATAGTGCTGGTTAAGATGGTATACATAACACCACTTTTTGTTCATCCCCTTGAGACATATGTTAAGTCCCATTATCCCAGTAATTTCACTTGCATATTAACAGAAAATGACACAACTATATTTTAAAAATAATGCAGTTTATTTATACATACCGCATCAACAACTATCTGGCAGGCATTGATGTTGGAGATGAGCTGTGGTTTGCCCTGGGACTGATCAGTCCCCTCCCTCAGCACTAAGATCTGTGGTTGCTAAAATAGAAAGTAAATAAACCTGAAGATGTTAAGAAGTGAAATTTAAAAACAAATTACAATTTTTTTGTTTCAAAGAGAATACATGTATTCTTTCAGAAACACCAAAATAACAGATCTATTTTTGAAAGCCATAACCTTTAAGTATTATTAAAGTGGTATTAATTGAAATAAAATCATAGCCAGGTAAAAATTTAACATCAAAATTGTCCGTAATCAAAATAGTAAATATCTGTTGCTAAAGCTTCAGCCGTTATACGTAAAAATAAATTCAGATGGTCGCCGGTGCTGACCTGTGTTTTGATAAAAAGAAATAAGAAAAATAATCTCTTAATGCATTAATCAGATAAAGACAAGAAAAGACGTTGTATTTATTAATAAAGGAAACTCCGAAGTATGAATTTTATTTATAGTTTCTTCATATTTTAAGTTCTACATTCAAATTTTCAAATAATATTTTTCCCGACTAATTCAAGCCTAGCACCATTAATATACAAATGGAAAACTAATTTAGTTAAGAAAGTTCTAGTTTTCGAAAACAATAATTCTTTAAGTTCAAGGATTACTTTATAAATTTAAAGTTAATTTACCATCTTGAAATATTCTTTTCTTCAATACACAAATTCACAGACTAATCACAATAAATATCAAATGACTTGACACCGACAATTTTTTTTTTTTACAGGTTATGGAACATACACAAAATCTTTATAATATCAAAAAATCCAAAATTAAAAAGCTCAATATTAATTATTTTTGTTTAAAGATTTATTATTTAAAAGAAGTAAATATTTCATGAGATAATAACAAAAAACCGTTATTTATAGTTTGACATATTTGACGTAACTTTTAATTGTTAATTAATTATCTGTGCTGTTTTGAAGTAACGATAGCGACTTGGTCTTGCACATGCCGTTTAACATAATTAAATATCAAATTAAAGTTTTATAGTTTAAACGAATATTAACAATGAGCCGGCAAATAGACATAAAAGCCTTAGTTTCGCATGTAGTGCGCGGTGACGGCATAAATAGATGTAGAATATGTATGGGTGATACCACGGAAGGTCAGGTATTCCTTGGCGATACCGTAATGATGGACGGGGATCAACCGGTAACTTTATCGGAGCTGTTGGAAACTATAACAGGAGTCGAGGTCAGTAAATATACAATATGTCAAAACAAACACAAATTGTGAAAAACGGAACGGCGTCATATTTTTATGTCATCGTAAAATGGCGACCCGCTCTACAACAAATCACAATAAATATTTTATAATCGATTATATAAAACGAAATACATCGAAACATACTACGATATGACCTTTTTAACGGTTTTTAAAATAAACCAACTATTAAATTATCAGAATTCTGCAACATATTTCATTTCATAAATTATACTTGTTGATGTTTTAATTCAGACTACTTAAAATTCATAGGACCATTTCCTCTGACTTACACATATTTAAATATATGTTGTGTTTTTATTCTTACAACCAATTAATCATTTTATTCCTATCTATGAACACAGAGATTACACACATACAATAATTAAATTCTCATCTGTTACATTTCAGTATTTTGAAATTTGAACCCTTAAAGGTTATGTCTTGACCCTAAATCGAACTAATAAATATTTCATTTACTATAGAAAAGTAATTTATATTGTGAATAAAACTTTCAACTATCAATGATAAATTAGTAAACCTTATAAGTCTTGGACCTCATATACTAGTAGTACTCTTCCAGCATAAAGATGATAAACTAAGTAATGTCTATTATCTTGTCTTGTATAAAGGAACTCCCTAATTTGGAGTCACCAGCTGTTAGATTACTACAAACTGATCTTTATAGCTCTTCACTGCCCTGCTTATATCCTTTAATTTATATTTGCTTTATATTCTTCATTATTTTGGTATTTATTGGTTGATCTCCATTACTGGAGCCCGTCTAGGTAGGCACCACCACAGCTCCTATAGCAGCCGATAAGCAATACTGTGCAAACATTACTATGTTCCAGATTGAATTGTGCTGTAGCTAGTGAAATTACTGGGGTAATAAGACTTAACATCTTACATCTCAAGGTCACATAAGTGTAATGTGGTGCTGTGTATATCATCTTGACCGACAATGTTATTATGAGCAAGTGTATTGCTTGCCATCAGTAGAACAATCTGCTAATTTCATTCGTCCATCATATAAAAAAACCTACAATAGAGATTTAATTATTATTTTGTATAGACAAGAGAAAGGATTTTTGACTTGTATGGCAAGGCTATGATGTTTAAACCAAGCCGTGATTCTCATTTCTTTAATCAGCATTTCGATAGAAAAATATAATTGTGTACAACCCGTTGAATTCCTTGCCCCTATTCTTCTCATATCCTCACCCTTGCTCTGTAGACGGCTGGTAGATTTCCGACTTTCAATAAGTGAACTATTATTCCTACATTGAATGAAAATTTTGACTTTGATACTAATTTTATCATCTTTGTTATATGACATTAGCTAGATTATTTCGTGTCCCTAATCTTTAAGTTTCAACATAGGTGAGTAACAGATTTTATCAGATGCTAATAAGCTAAAACTGTATACATATTAACGCTTTATGCTGAAATTACATTCATATTATCGACCATTAATCATTTACTGCTGGACATAAGCATCGTCCAATAGAGAGGGCATTTGGACCACCTCCCATCACACTGGCCCAATATGGATTGGAAGTAGCCTCGTTTGTTGATTGGTAAAGTACACCATAAGCAAGCAATGTTAAGTTTGAGACGGGTTCTGCTAGCTCAGTGTTATAAAGCCCGAGATTGTTCTAAACAAAGATCCCATTACTGCTTCAAATGCTGAGAACAAACACAGTGGAGGTTTTTGGGGTTAAAAATCTTCACATAACTTTGACTTCCCTTTAAAAAGCATGGTATCTTTTCAAAGAATTACTCCCCTAATTAAAAAGAAAAGGTTAGGTAATTTTTTTTTGTTGTTTACAACAGTACCTCGATTTGAAACTTGCCTTAAATCACGTATATATCAGTTGTTCTTATACTAACTGCGCATGTGACATTCAACAATACATTGGTGCAGGCGGGATTCGAACTCGGTACCTATGCAGTGTAGGGCAGGCGTTCAAATCACTGGGCTATAACAGCTTAGGTTAGGTTACACCCCTTAAATTTACATTGAAAAGTAATATTTAAAAAATTATCTTATATTTAAATTTTATATTACGAGTTCAACAAACAAATATATCAATAAATAAAGTAACAAAAAGTAAAGTAGTAAGTTAAAATAAATATAACAATATTACTAGTATAATATGTTATTTACTATGTATTGAATATCCCCATAGCCTAGTCTCTGTATGGAAGAAACAAGACTCTCAAAGCAATTGTAAATTTCTGTAACTCATGTAGCTATTGATGGATATTGTTTAGATCAGAGTTTCCTGAGGTGAGGTAATACTGTCATTTTGGTACAATAAGAAACTTTAAAAAAATATGTATTATATATTACATGTATTGCATTTTTTGTACTTTTTTGTCTTTGAAAGTATTGGATAAAAATCACAAGGTCCGGGAAAAATTTTACTCAAAAGTAGGACATGAGATCAGGAATTTAGGAAACACTGGTTAAGAATTTCCCAAATTCACCAATACTGATGGTTTCTTAATAAATAAGATCTAGTTGATTCTTCTATTTAACCTCATACAAATTTCTCGAGTCTAAACCAATTGTTTTAAGTGATTATTATTATAGTATTTTACTCGTCTATCTCTTAACATTAATAATTTGTTGTGAAGTGTGCTAAGTACTCCACAGTTGGATAATGGAGCTCATCATCTTGCC
>DWLS01006838.1:0-11270 GCA_018246255.1 Pachliopta kotzebuea | reverse complement strand
ATACCAGAACAATAAATGATTTATCTGTCTTATAATACGAGACGATGGTTCAATTTTGAACTGATATTGCAGGATTTAGTTGATGATAAGGTTTTTAGAACCCATCCGTCTATTGCTAAACAAAGGCCTCTTCCAATGATGCGAGGATCTGAGCCGTCTTCCACCACGCTGGCTCAATGCAGGTTGTTAGGAAGCCAGTATCGTTTTTTGATTATAAATAAAATAATTAAATAATTCTTTATTTCAGACCAGAGTCCATATTGGGTTAGTAAAAGTTAGTAACAGTACACAGCTTATCCATTAAGTTAGTTATGTTAGTTACAAAATTCTGAAAACTTATCTTACATCAACAAAACATGTGTCACGACTTCCCTATAAGAAGTTTCCCCCAATCGTTTGATTAGGGCACACCACGACCAGGTGAGAGTTTGGGTCCCATGAGCTGTTGTTTCGGACCCCCTTACTCCCCCTAGTCTAGCTACCATCATCATATTGTAAATTTGTCTATATGACAACATCGCTATGATCAGTCTCATGTAAAAATGAAGATAAGTCTTAAAAAAAAATATCTACTACGCAAGAATTAATACATTAAGATTGGTCAGCTAAGTACAATAACCACTAGAAGTCGGTTTACGACAATAACTCTTCAAAAAGATACCTCGTGTTCTAAAACCAAAAGATATCTGAAGAGTTGAATGGAGATGATAGAAGAAGACACCAAAATAACAGAAAATATGTTGTAAGATATCCAAAGACGCATTTCTGGTGCTAAACAAAATATACTGTGTCCTGACTTGAAGGGACCTGCAGCTAATAAATTAAATAACGAGAGTAAAGATATTGTGATAGATTTAGTAGACGACATAACAAATGGTTTGACCTCACAGGAGAAAAGACTAGTTTTAAAAACCATCAATTATGAAGAATAGCAGAATACCGGAATAGTGTTCTATCTCCGACCGCCAAACTTTAGTTTGAAGAAGGTACCTAATGCTAGTAGATTTAAGACTAATGGTCAGAGGAATCGTTCAAAATACCCTCTTTTATATATTTGTAGATTCAGGGTTCGACAAACAAAAAGGCAAACGTCTAGGACTCGGCTTTTGTATGGCCTTTAGAGCAGATTTTTTTTTCTGTCCTTTCAAACATTTCACCGTCCACTTACCTTCTTAACCTAAACAAATCTCAAGCTAAAAATACCTCGTAACGATCGCGAAACCCCAAACAAGTCCTCGTAAGATGGAGAGGCGGCCGGGGCCCTCGAGGCTAACCTCGCTGAATCTTATCCGAAATAAGTCGAGTGGCCGCCACCTATTTATGGACCCGTGCTTACATCTGCGTTAAGACACCGATCGCGGGCCCTTGTGATCAACGATAAAATCGCGCTGACTTCAGGCGGGGTGGGGGAGGGCCCGAGGCGTAGCGCGGGGGGAGCGATCCGAGGGCCCTCGACGCCGCTCGCCCCACTTTCGATGGCTCTCCGACGTCAATTTTCTGTAACGCCGCCGACTGTACCTACGCGGTGGAGGGTTTTCCCGTATTGATGCTTAGATTACTTGTTATAAATTATTTCCAAGCTCAGGAATATGTATGAATTAACTTTGAAATCAGAACTTTGAAAACTACCATCCATCACCCGAACGACCTGATTGAAAATCTCAAAAAAATATACCAAAATCAAAATTTCTAAGAACTTTCGTGAAAAATTAAAAACAATTTAATAATATTCCTGAGTTGACTTCGTCTGAAAAGTGATTCACAAGTAATATAGTATATGTATATTGATGTTCCCGCAGCAGGGATTCGCAGATTTTTTTACAAGGAGTAAATCAAGTGGCTTCCTCATAAATTCGAAGCTAATGCTCAGAGGGAATCCAATAAACTGGATGCAAAATAAAAAAAAACAATTTCAACCTTAATTCAAAGAAGATTTTTTGTATTAGCGCTTAGCAACTGCACCTTGGGGGCAGATCCATGTTCTAAAAGAAAAACTCCTGGGCATTCACGCTTGTTTACATGGACTTCTACATCACATTCGTTTCGATCAATAGTTTTTCCAATACTTGATTTCTCAGCCCTTAATCATTCTCTTGCAAGAAGAGAAATTACAGTAATTTTATAGATATTGAAAAATCCTGTAATTTGCATTTCATTCATGTTCCTCATTGTTAACATTATGAAATTAGTAACCGTGCTTTATATACGGAAGCTGTCACCACACCCAACTCAATGATATTGGACGAACATTTTATATTCAGGTCAAGTAGTGAAATGCACGTCACTAGATGATCTGGCTCGCACGAGGTCATTAAATTATCTATTAATAGTCGTTTCATAATTAATCAGCTGAAAAGATGTCTGAAGAAGGTCAGGTTATTAGAGCGGTCAACTTCCTAAGCCGATGTGTCCATAGAAAGTGGTGGAAATCGAATCTGGCACAATCATTTTGGATATCCGGTAAATAGAGAAAATAAAGTTATATTTATAGAGGAATTTGTTTCAGAAAAGCCCATTGATGGAAGGTTTCTCATATCTAACTCATCACTGCAGTGCCTAATAAACGGTCTAGCTGCCGAAATTGCAAGATTTATGATTTTTTATAGAGAAGGCACAAGCAACTTTAGGTAGCTGTACCCGAAGGATAAATAATTTTTTAAGATAAGGTAACACTGTTATTAGAGTGATAGAAAACTATATTATTCTCTTTGATATGCTCGTTATTAATACAGAAATCGGATGCGACATAACATAAGCAGAATTCGTGTATAGCCCGTCAGTAATTGGGACGAATCCACCTAACTAGGTTAAGATTCTTTGAGACTCACTTCCTGCGGTGTCACCGGCGGATCACCTCGTGATTCAGCATAACCAAAGATTATAATTAATGTCGCCGTGTCGAGTGTCGATGCCGGCTCGAGTGTCTACCACTCTGCGACACCGAATGTATAACGAGGCTTGTGGAGTGGTCGGGTCGGTTTTATCGATTGTGCGGTGTTCTCGGCGACGTCCCCGGAGCTCATCACGCCAAAGAAGCCCGCCGTCTTGTTATGTGAAGAAACAATAAACAGAACAATACCAAGAATAGAATAGACGCGTTGACCTTGGCTTCGAGGGTTTGATAGGCTGTAACCAGCATCATTTCGTCGTTTGTGAGACAGACTAGAATATCCCCACTACTACAAAATAAGTCCAATGCAATGGTAGTAGTTTTTCTTGTGATTATTACCAGCTTCCATGGTGGTGTAAGGGGTCCCACACAAAAACTAGGGGACACAGGCCAACCTCACATGCTTGGGGTGCAACCTGTTAAACAACAAACGAGGCTCTGACTTCCCACTAATCCAGATTGTCCTCGCATGGTTGGAGATAGCCCAAATCTCCCAATTATTGAGGAAGACTTATTTCCAGCAGTGGACGTCTATCAGTTGAAGAAAATTACCAGCTTCCCTACATTATGTCACGATATGCCAAGTTTATTACTAGAACGTGGGCTTGCGAACAGTTCACGTGACTAAAGGTGATCGCTGACAGCCATGGACAGTCGCAACACCCGAGGGTACGTGGCTACATTGCTAACCCTAAAGGAGGGACAACAGAGTGGCAATGAGTACTGCAAATCTCTCTTTTAGGAAGAAATAGGAAGTTCAGATAAGCTTCTGAATGTCTGAAAGATCTTGATCTAGATTTCATTAATATTTTTATTATTTAAAAAAATCGGTATAGCTATTCACTAATTAGGAAACCGTTTCTTTGTAAATGTATTATATATTTTATTTGGACGTTTTATTATAGAAATTTTAATTACTCACAGCTTTCCATCTGCAGCTTGCACTCCTGTGTGTCGTGGGGGTAGATGAGGAAGTTCATAGCGCACGACAGCTTCAGGGTCAGCTTGACCATATAGAGGATCGTCTTGTCCTTATACAGCCAAACGTAGTGGTTAGGGATCGTCATCGTCTGGAAGGTGACCGACTTCGCGTTCTTGAAGAATGAGTCCGGGCGCCACATGTGCTTCAGCCAGTCGAGGTCTAGAAGTCTTTTAATGATAAAATGAATCAGACAAATGATTTTTTACACGAAGTATCATCATTAAGTCACCCATTGCCGAACATAAGCACCCTTGAATGAAGGGATTTGAGCCGTCTCCAACCACGCTGACCAATAAGGGATTGGTAGGGATCCAGAGCCTGGTTAGTTTATCAGCAGGCTGCACCACGAGCGGGTTAGGTTTTCTTGAGCCTCGTTAGTTGTTATGTAGGGCCCCTTAAACCCTTACACACAAAATATTAGTAATAAAAAGAATGTTCAGCGCTTCAAATATTTTTATCATCAGCCGACAAACGCCTACAGGTAGAAATAGGCCTCCCCCATCTCCATTTCAATATGTCCTACGCTGTCCGTCTCTAGCGGTTTCCCGTGACCTTCACCAAATCGTTGATCCAATTTGTGGGGGGCCTTCTAAACCAATCTTTACTTTAATATATATATCTATAACTAATGAAACCTGTATTCGGACGTCATGTTCTCCGGCAGCCTCAATCGAAAATCCTTCCAAGTTTGCGCGAAGAATATATCCGCAGCGTAAGTCTGCAACAATATTATTACTTTAGCACCAATTATGTCCTGGCCTGTCAACAGTCTTATGGATGTTGGTTCGAATCCCATATATTAATATCCAATATGAACTAATTCAATTTAGTTGAAGAGACGAGCAAAGCATTCATCTGATGGTAATTGATAGGCTTGTATATAACATAGCGCTGATTAAGATGGTATATACTGCACCACTTTGCATTCGCCTTGGAACGTTAGTTTTCAAATCCTGTTACGTAAGTAATTTCACAAGCATATACCCTTCAAACCTTATTTTATTTATAATATAAATAATATGAATACTAAAATTGCAATCATCATAACAGCGTATGGTACTGCTGAATCTACTCTCCAAAACGTGATATGAATATAAAAAAACAGGACAATTTAATTTTATAACTAAATTATCATTAATTCTAAGCCAGAATTTAGTTTATCAAGTCGACGAAGTAAGTATAAGTAAACAAAAAAACTACCGACGAGGATGGGATTCGAACCCACGCGTGCAGAGCACATTGGATTAGCAGTCCAACGCCTTAACCACTCGGCCACCTCGTCACGTATATTATATACTTAATTATAGAAATATAATATCCATATAAGGCAAAATATTTCTACACTTGAATAAACATCAGTAATATTACTACTGCTTATAATATTTATAAGTCAATGCAAATGACTTTCACTATAAATGCAAGATTAATTTGACTAAACTCTATATTACTACCCTTCATTTCAAACTATAGAAAATTATAAACAAAGTATCTAAACAGTAAGATACAATCATTGTGGTATGAAGAACTTGGAATAAAGATAATTTAATATCCTATCTTGATGTAATGAGCGCAGTAGATACAGTGTATACATCCTAACACTGAACTATTACAAGTATCCATATCAGGTGAAGTTTTCGTTATCGCGCTTTTACTAACGTGTAGTATAACAGTAAACATATAAACATGTTCTCTTCTTAATTCCATCTTCTCTAATTAATTCCATCTAAAATTAACTTACACTGTGTCTAGAAGTATTATATCTTTATCTTTTCTTACTGGAAGTTAATAGGGGGTTAATAATGAACACATTACTTTAACGTAGTAATATATAATTGAATCATCCCGCTAACCCCATGGTAAACAACCCTCGCTAATGATCTCCGATGTTTTGATGACGATGGGAAAGGAACCCTGGAGTTCTTACTTTTATATTAAATCAGTATATAATATGTTATGTAATTTACAACTTCAATTAACATGTAAAAGCGATAGCGGCTTCGAAAAAACCCCAAAACCAGGTACCTTCGTGTGAAGAGGAAACCTTGGTAAGGAATAAATATCTCACAGCATCTTAAATTGAAATCGGATCTATGTTTTTGATGTGAAACAATAGTAATACCATGGAGTTTTCATCAATAGAATCCAGCCCCATGACGGTGACGTGGAAATTGACGATGGTAGGCTGGTCGTTCTTCTTCGGCGGTCGCATCTTGTCGTACAGTTTCGGGTCTTCCGGTAGCAGATCTTGGAAGGTGAGCAGAGTGGCCCTGTGGACAGAAGCTGTATTATATCCTTAGCGTGAAGCAGTAAATTATAATCTGAAGGTTATGTCTACTGTCTCCATGGGGTAACAGATTTACAGCAGCTGCATGGCTCTCATCACCTTGAGATATAAGATGGTAACTTTCTTGATATACCACTAGTATTAACGATATTAGAACACGAACACATTACTACAAATCATCAGGTACAGCTACTTACCTATAGGGTTTCTAGCAGAATTGATCTATAACTAATAAATCATTTACTAATTTAATAAAACTTCATGTTGATTAAGGACAGTATAAAACAAAAGGTTGTTTATGAGTTAAACTATTTGTAATATTTATGTTTCGTGTATCCCATAGTGGATACTCCCGTGATAGTTTATGACTTCAACTCGATATCTTTCTTAATATATACAACGAATTGAGGTAAGGCTTACATAAATTAGTTTAGTTTAAGATTACCACTGCAATGTTAATCATTCAATATAATATTCCACTTCAATACGACGTAATATTAAAATTGCACTGAAAACATCAAATGAAGAAATGCGGGGAAATGTGTCATTTAAATAAAATCCGTGGCCGATAGCCGAATTATTTTCAAAACGAAAAATATAACCTGAACCATTTTATATATTTTTAGCTCAAATTTAAAATATCCGTGGCGTAGTTTTAATTGATGCTAGTCGATTATATCCGGGGGAAGAGCGGCGTCATTAAAACAAACAAACTCTTTGCAGAAGGGATTCAGTCGGATTTTTTTTAGATTCCAATTACAAGCTACGGAAGCGGCCTACTTCGAATTCTAATAAAAAATAAATTCAATATCTTGGTTCATAAAATATCTGTCACCGTCTTAATGGCTCCTAAAATGTACGTTTTTTACATTGAAGGAATCTCCGAAAAATATCTAAGATAATAATGTAATATATACATCTGGAAGATTCGACGATCGCGCTAAGTATAATTTAGGAAATCTCATATGGAATGCTTTGATTCCTCATACGGCAGGACCCAGAGCATGTGAGAGAATAGGTAATGATGGCCTACCCTTTTTTAGATTTGATGGAACCAAATAATTGTTATATACGCTATAATAATTTTGTAAATGGTAAGTTGATGAATATCTCTGCATGCACTCCATTGTAATAATTACTGTTTGAATTGCTTACTTCATTTAATTAAAAAAAAAACCAGCTCCTCTATCGAGCCTCGGGGCCACAATTTCATACTTTGCATTTACTACGTACTTTTCAAGTGGCACAATTAATTTTTTAGTTGATTACTTTTAATCCCCGCATATTAATTTTCATTATCTATAAAACGGGGTCGCGCTTGCGCCTGCGAGTTTTCAACGAGCAATAAAACTCAAACTAAACTCTTTGTGCTATTATAATTTTAAAATGTCAACAGAAGATTTAATTAAATAGGTCGCCCAGGGGAGTAAACGTAATTTACTGTTTTAAAAACTTTTTAAATTATAATTATATTATGTAGAGCAATGAAGTGCAAGACTGAAAAGCCTGCTTTAGTCAATTCAAAAATGGTTCTTATAACGAGTTTGCAAGTTTCAAGCTAACGTGCTTTTTAGTATCACTGGCTATATTTCCATTTAGCACGTAGTTTAATGTATTTCACATTCCGACGTTTTGATATAGTAGATGAGTACTCTCTCTACCCTGATAATTTCATTAGCTACTTTGCTTTTCCAACATATACACATTAATGTTAGCTCTCAAATATTTGCGTCTGAAACACGTGCTGTGTCCCACTAGTAAATAGTTATTTATGCACTTAATTAGTATATGTTACTTTTTTAGCTTTATATCTAGAATCTAAAAAAAATCTGCAATTTAATATATAACTTTAATACTTCCTATTTTTTTCTTTTGAATTCATCCTCATTGTCACATAACTTTTGTGTCAGATGTACAATGCTTTTGTTCAAACAATTTTAAAGCGACCGTTTGTATAGTGATGAGGGATGCTTTTAATATCTTAAAGTATCTGCCTCCATACCCAAGTAGCCGGGTTCGATTCTCAAATTAATAATTTTTAGTGCTAAGGTTAGTTATTTTTCTCTTCGTAATATGATTCATTATTTTAAAATTTTATGTTGATAATACATGTGTGAAAAAAATGTCGTTGAGAAAAGAGCGAATTGTTATTAGTTTAACACAGCGTCATTTTGGGGGAGACTGGAACAATTAGTACATTAATAGTACAAATTTCAAATCTAGTTTTATTGATAAAGTGACTACAGATTAAATACTATTAATAATAATCACAGAGGCGATATAATAATTTATCTTTTAATGACGTTTTGTGATGGGCTACTTAGTATTCTTGTACAACTCTTGTACATTCTAAGCATTAAGTAAATAGTTAAATAATTATAATTATTGTTCTTGAAAGTGTACAAAGCTTCTTTATCACCGGATTCAACTTACGTGAGGACGGGAAGAGCAAGGTGTTCACGTGATGTTAAGTGATACTCTTGCCTATAACATGCTGCTAGTTAAAATGGTATACAGCACCACATTGCACTCGTCGCCTTAAGACGTAAGGTGTTAAATCTTATTACCTCTGTAATATCACTGGCGCGAAGCACCCTTCGAACCGGAACACAGCAATATTTAAACATTACTGTTTAGCGGTAGAAATAGGAGTTGCGGTGGTACCAAATAGGTATACCAGGCATACCGTATAGGTACTTGTAGGTAGATTAGACGATCTAGACCTAGCACCAGTAAACTGTATCTAATAATACCTTACTATTGTCATATTGGGCTGTTATGAAAAATGATTACGCTATTATTGCGGTTAAGAGTCCTCGTAAAAGATTCCTTATAGACCTTTTCTAGGTTTTTATATAATTAGAATGTACTTTAATTGTATCTAAAAGTCGGCATAGTGCTTAAGTAGACCGCAACATTAAGCTGCGAAATGATTTAACAAATCCTAAGTCAAACATACCTCCCGTCGGACTCCAACAGCATGTTAATAACAAAAGCAAACAACATACTTTTTTTAGTTAGTAAAATATGCAATTCAAAGTGTTTTATATGAAGTAATAATATTGAATTAAAACAAAAAATTACAACAATCCAATCTTCAGACAATAGGTTTGTTTTAAATTATAGCAAAAGAACAAAGTTCTTTGAAAACGAAAATACGATCTCTGAAATTACAGAAGGTAATCTTCATTACAACTTTCGTTAGCAAATGTGATAGAAAGCATAAGATGGTATTTGCTGTATTGCCACACTTAATATTTGTGTTGGCGAAGTGTGCTGGTAACTGGTGGTAGCTTATTACATCAAACAGATCAGACTAATTGTAAAAATATTCTCTTTCACACCTGACTGTATAAATTATAAATGAATATATTGCCAATTAGTTTAAAAGTTCATTAAGAACTCTGGACAGGAATTCCCGACGGTAATTAGGTGGTCGTTACATGCATTAAGTGCATAAAACATTTATTACTTACATTAGCTAAGTATTAGATATAGAGATGAAATTATAGTATACATAAGTTTTGTATTTGATAGCTAGAAAATGACAAAAAAGAAACCTGTAGACTCAAAGAACTAGCAAGACTTATACAAGTTATATAAGAAGCTCACACAAATAATTCTCCTGGGAGACACGACATGATTACGGATTCTGCCGCAGAAATAACTTCCTACCTTTTGATTACTAAAAAGTAGAAAACTGGGACTATAGCCAAAGCTAACTGAAAGTTTTTATGCTTTAATTAACAATTTTGAAATATTTACTTACAGGTCCAAAGTTCATAGTAAAGTAATTTCTTTTTAAAATATGTTATTTATGCTTATAGAGGGTGTAAGGGGTCTAACACAACACCTAAAAGGACTCAAACCAACCTCACCTGCTTGCGATGCCTGCTAAAATCCAAACCTCCAGGGGGCTCGAGGCTTGAAGCTAAGAGACGGCCTAAATCCCTTCAATATTGGGGGAGACCTATGTCCTGCAGTGGACGACTATCAGCTGATGAAGTTAGATGCTTATAAGTGCTAATCTAAGTAATAGCTTATTGAAAACTAGACAACGTACCTTTCGTCGTCATGCCTTAATTTAGCCATGTGTATATGTCAATAAAAAATGAGATTTTCTGTCTTTTGACACTAATAAATAGTTTTAAAATTTACTATATTAAGTAAATACAGTAATTAATTAACTAAACTTACTGTGTGTAACATAAATCAGTGGCTGCGAGCATCAGCCGGAGGAGCACAGCGGACGCACATAGGCATTTTTCTCCTGCCATCGTTAACAATTCACTAAACAACTAAATAATTAACGACTTAAACAACACCTTTAACTATTTCTGCGGTTTCATGGTATTTTTTTATTTGTTACAATTATAATTTAAATTGAAATCATATACATAATAAAGTTTTTTTTTAAATATTTACATTTATGTGAAGAGAAACAAAAGTAACCGCGAAAAGTTTGCACGTAATGGCGGCTGGGGAGCGCGCGCTTTTTGACAGCGGCCGGCGGGCGCGCGGGAAATAATGATGTCAGCGGAAAACATTTACTGTTGAGGTCCCACGCATGCGTTAAATATTCCAGGCTCTTGTCTGTGCGGGAGCTGATGCTTTGTGAGCATAATGAGAGTGGCGGAATTTAAATAACACTTATTATTAATGAAGGGGACAGAAAGGTCTTACAGTGATGTTTCGGATGTAGGCGGCCTTCCAAATTTAGTGATAGTCGCAGGTAGCCGTTGAATGAGATCAGCTCAGAATTTGAGATCTCTGAGCGTGATTTATGTCCAGTAAACTATCCGTACGCTAATGATGATGCTTTATTAAAGAAAAACATCATGTTTACTGCAATAGCTTTATTAAAATTCCTTTATTTTCCTGCTTCTAAAACTAGCAACAATTACATTTTTCTCTTTGTTTGCGTTCAATTAAATATATATATTGGCTTGAGTTTAAGATAAGGCCATATCTTAACAAAAAGTATTTTGGGTCAAAGCTCATGTCAGAATTGCAGGTAGCGAGAGTGCAGATGTATTAGCTAAAGATGCTGCGTTGCATAAAAAATCAACACCTGACTATGACCAATGTCCCATTGCTTACATAAAACACACACT
>DWLS01006837.1:0-11271 GCA_018246255.1 Pachliopta kotzebuea | reverse complement strand
CTTATATCTCTGTCCATATCTTTGTCCCTCCCCAAATCCTTTTTTTTCTCGGCTTCCTCCTCTCGCTTATATATTTATTAACATTGTTAAACTTGCGGAGTCCGGGTCCGCGTGCTCTGTGACCAGCGATGTCTTCGCGTCTGTAATAGTGGCCGAAGGCACCTACATTACCGAAACAAAATTATATTTGGTGCTTAACTTAAATTTGATGCCATTCAAAAAATTAAGAGACTGAAGGAAACAAAATTTAAGCAAATTTCTAGCTTAAGTACATAGCTGTAAAGTAAAAATGTTCCAATATGCTTATTTAAACGAGAATGTTCGTCCGTCCGTCTGTCCGTCAATAATGTTCAATCTCGAGAACTACAAGGGGTAGGAGGCAGAATATGGCATACAGACAGATCTCGCTTAGATAAGATCAGAGCCGTTGGAATTTTGTTGGTATGTGATCGGGTTCCCGAGTTGCGGATGCCCAAAGTTTCAGAATGTTGTATGGGCCACTTGTATAATTTATTGCCTCTATCATCTATCACGTAGCCGTAAAGAGAAAGATTGGTGATAGAAAGAAGTAATAGCTGGACAACATCTAGGAATGGATAGATATTAACTGAATCACTTAGCACGAAATAGAGAGGAATGTAATTCAGAACAAGAGAACTGGTGTTCAATCTTCACTAGTTGAAGCATATGCAGAAGAAGAATCAGTTAGAAAATCCTTTTCACTTCAACCTTTTGTGAAAGGCGACTGAAAAAGAGATAATTCTAGTAAAAGGATAATCGCTTTTCCTGTGTCCTTTACCATCAAACTGCACTTGACAACGCGCGTACCGACCACAGCGAGTACTGAAAGCACCTTTATTTTGTGGGGATTCGTGCTCAACAATTAACTAATAGACTGAAAGGATGACGAATTATTAGTGAATAAAGGTCTCTTGTAAAACATTCCATAAAATACGATCTTGATATATGGTAAATAATTGCTTATAGGTAAAATCGATTTAACTATACCAAATCTCCAACGCCACAAATAGATCTAAAGCTCTTAATAAGTCACGCTCGTGTTTTGGGATAAGTGGTTAAAATGAAATGATTCCTTGAAAAGAAATCTCTTTCCTTCTTCCAATCGGAAGAATCTTAAAATCTTAAGGTACGAACATCATAACAATATCACTTGATAAGCTTCGTGAAAAAGTCTCCGGTATTACTCGTTATGTATGTAAATTATTGTTTGAGATTATTCCTTTGAATTATTTTCTGTTTTCCTGCTCACAAAAGGTCTATCCGTCGTTGTCTGGTTTTCTTTATAAAAATAAAATTGCCTTTTAAAATGAGGTTTCACATTAAGCCTTATTACAGCTACTTGCTAAAGCTAAAGAAATGTCCTTTTTGTGTTTCAAGTTGCTATTGACATTGTTAAAATATGTATATAAAATAATAAAAAGCTTTTGTCTTTAGTTGATTGTAAATATCATCATTATTATTATCAGCCGATAGACGTCCTGATGATCATAGGCCTTTCCCAATAGTGAGGGGATTTAAACATTCCTCCATCACACTGACCCAGCAGGTACGTAGGGGTGATTATAAACATAATATTTATTAACTATGATGCAAATCTTTCTCAAAGCAGTGTCAGATTTTATTAAACTAATTAAAAAATTAATAGCTCTTTTATATTTCCCACTACGGGGACTCTGAGTCTTCACTGTTAAGTTAAAGAGTTGAAACTATTTTTCAAATACTGATTAGCGGATAGTACACGGTCTATGAAAGCCGTTTTCTTTCACTGAAAGCTCAAACTCAGTGGGAATTAAAACCTGTATGTCTTTGAGATACATAGCGCTTAAGACACAAACTTAGCTATTGCGGCTTTAAGTAGCTACTAATATGATTTTTTTTTTCAAAGAACTGCCAAGATACTCAGCAGGTTCAATTGATGGGAAATAATACCTGCTATAATGAAATGCTGCTTAGCATGATTACTCAATACCATATATCTCTTGTTGATTTCAGTAAAGTATAGCAAAGTACAAACACGTTACCTTTAATATAAAAAATAAAGTCTTCAAAGAAGACTTACTTTATGAATAGGCAAGTCCTCGTCGATCAGGGTACGTTGGTGCTCAGCGGGAGGGCGATAGTCCGGATACCCGGTAGGAGAGGGAGTGCTGCGCTGAACCGGAGCGCGAAGAGTGTCCTCTTCGAACACGTCGTCACTCATGCTGTCATCGGTTACCACTTGCTGGAAATGACGTCATTTTATTAAAGAGTTTAAGATTTTTTTTAATAAATAAATTAATTTTGTTTATAGCAACAGAATTTAATTGGGACAATATCAATTAGCCGTTCGCAAGGGCGATGCATCGGCTTATTTGCTGCGAGTCTGATGGATTAATAATGTAACGGAATATTGAACTCGGAGCCGCGGGAGCTGCAGAGGAAATACAGTATTCATTAAAATAATGTTGGAGTAAAATTTGTCATAATTTTAACACTACACTATTTTAACTCTTAACTCAGAGCCAGTTTATTCTGAAGTATACTACTCATTATCACTAAAACGTAAATAGAAGTCAAGTAGATTAATAATTAAAATCTTTCGATATAAATTCCTAGAACAACATATTTTGCTGTATTCAGGAGACATTATGAACTTCTAGGCTCAAAGATTTATAACCAGATTTGTAATTTTTCCAATGCAGTATCTCTAAATAATTACAAGGTCAAAACTATTGTTTCAGAGGTTGATTGGACTTATAAAGAAGAGACAGAGAGTATCCTGAACATAAACTTCTCTCATTCGAATTTACTCATAATTAAATACAAATTAATCATGCACACACAACACAAAACTCACTCAAACACGTTCACAAACCTACATACGTTATAATATTAAAAACTTATTTCGTTTCTCCCTTAAACAAGTTATATTATAACAAAACCAATGTCAGTACAACTGATCTTACTTCAACGGAAACGGGTTCCCGAAATATAGATTTTATTATTAGTTCAAGTTCCAAATAAAATGTATAAAAGTGTGTGTTTTTTTAAGAGAAATTATTATTATTTCCAAGACATATTGGAAATTTATATTTCATCTGCAAACGCTGATGAGGAAAGGTTTCCGGCTTGAGGGTAAAAACTTCCGTTATCACATTTGTTTCGCTGCGTATGAAGTTTTAATGGGATGCCGGTAAGTATACCTTTTAATATAAAGTATATTGAATATGCTATAACGATAATATAAGATATAAACATCCAATTTAATAGTCCCACAGCCGGGCTGGATCCTACTCTCATAAGACGAGAGTCAAGGCTTTTCATCAACTACTTCCAGTTCTTAGAACGTATCAGTTTTCATATGACATACTAAAATTTCTATGAATATATAAATTTTTATAAATTAGCGATATTCCTTTTCTGTTTCGAAATAGATATTACACTATTCAATGTTATACAGTACAAATGAAGTACCACTTGCATTACACAGAAGACCATAGTTTTTTAAGATTAGCAGCCACGCGATTTGATACATGGCTTAAAGTACATGATATTAGTTGTTATACTAACTGCAAATAAATCGAAAAATTCATTGGTGCAAGCCGGATTTAAACCCGGTACCTGCAGAGATTTTTTTTATGTTTTTGCATTCCCCCTTCGTGATTTGTGAAAGGGTCCTTGTTTTCTCTTATTTATATTTTTCTCTTTCCTTTCCCTAAATGTTCTCTTCTTTCATACTACATTCATCTATCTTCCATTCTTGTACAGTATTACTTTCTCTTCTTTTAGGCATCGCTTCTCAATCCATGTTTTGCCGCATTTAACAATTCTGTTTTCACTATTTCTTTATATTTATTTACTTTTCTTTATGTACTTGAATTTTCTATTACATTTTTTTCTTTTTACATTCTGTTTTTACAATTTTTTCTTTATTAACTAAATTTTTGTTTCATTCAATTTTATCACTCTTTCTATTACATCTTCAGTGAATTTTATGATTATGCGGCGACTTTTGCCATCACTTATCATGGTACCTTCGGAGTGGAAGGCTGGTGTTCAAACCATTAGGCTATCACGACTTCTAAAGAAGACCATAGTTAGAATCCAGAACCATGGGTCGAGGGTTTTTTCGAATCAACCTTCCTAGCTTTCTTTATTAGCCGATATACGTTCACTGCTGGAAATAGGCATCTCTCAATAGTGAAGAGATTATACCCCATCCACTCTTCCTAGTTACCACTTTCATATTACAAATCTGTCATACATTTTCAGACAATTCAATTAAGAATATAGACTGAAGACGGCAATTTATTAATAATAGATTATCACTTTCGAGAGTATTTTAAGTAGATAGATATATAAATCGTTTATTTGTCCATGCTGTACAGATATATAAAACAAACCAATGCAATATTAAAACTATAGCTAAATATACAAGTAAATTACAGTAAGTATAGAAGTAAATTTACAATTTTGACTGCTGTAAATACTGCAAAAAGGCTGTAGGTCAGTGCAAATGTTGTCCATAGTGAACAACGCACTGATTTTCAGCTACAACCTTATTTAATATTATATGAGAGGTGTTTGTACATAATGTTACGGTACAATTTAAATAACAATACTTAAAGTGTGTGTTACATTAAAAATAAAGTAGTAGGCAAGAATTAGTGACTAAATTAAGAGAGCGAAATGAAACTTTGACTTAGGTGCTGGAATTAAGGAATGTTGATCAAGGTACTAATTTATTTTCCTTAAAGGAGCGTCCTTAATTTGGAGGAAATAGTAGAAAGTACATTAAGTACGTTATTATTATTGTCCCTGTTCTTTGTTATCAAAAACACCTTAATTACAGGTTCAAAAGAAAATAATTTGTATCGTCAAAAGGATCTCGCTTTCGACGTAATGAATACTTTATACGTCAATATTATTCTCATTGACGTCAATACTCGGACTTAATAAGGTTATCCTTGTAACCAAACTTTATTACTTGTAATATAAGTACATAATTTTATATATGTATTATAACATTTTTTATTCTAGTAGCGTTCTTTTGAATAGACCTATTTCTAACAGCTAACTTCTATATGTTATAATGATGATAACAGTTAACGCCTAAACTTTTAATTAATGCCTACATTTTCTAGTTTTTTCTACTATCAGCGAATATACGTCCACTGCTAGAGATAGACCTTCCCTAGTAATAGGGGAATTTGGGCTATCTCCCTCCACGCTGGCCCAATGAGGATTGATAGGAAGCAACAGCTCGTTTGTTGATTAGCAGGGTGCATGACAAACAGGTAGAGTGGCTTAGGCCCCATGAGGTGTTATGTCGGACCCCTTACAGCCCTTGTTTGTTCTTTCTACTATTCATAAGCATTCACTTTTTAAGTTTAATTTTTACGTTATTCATAAAGTATGTCTTTTCGCTGGTATTTGTCGCATTGAGGTAAAAGACAGTGTCATTTGTTCAGTAAATTTATTAACTGTATAGTAGTGGAACAAAATGTTTTCTTACTAATATGTGATACATGATAATGATCATTTTATTATCGTTAATCACTGCGATTGTTTAATATGACGATCTTTGGTAATGACACCACTCAAAACAGTTTCAAATACATTTACTTTTTGTTTTCTTTCCCTACGGCTGGAGTGACGCAGGCCCATCTCGTGAGCAATGCCTTTCTTTGTTTATCGAGTAATAAAAGGATGGGTTACCAGCGACGCATGAGGGTCTCGGGCAACAATACGCTATACGCCCCATTACACCGGGACGCGTGTAAAGCCCCAGCTATCAGATGTCCCATGGTACAAAGGCGTGCGTGGTGATATTTATCTCGGCTTCAAAATGAGTGCCATCGCCAAATCCATTATTCCTGTTATGTTTTGTTATTACAAAAACATTCTACATAACTTTTACAATTTAACAATTTTCACTAAGACCTAGCAGAGCCATCTAGTTCATAATTAAAATTAAATATATCATCAAAAAGCACTGTATTGCATTAAATCTTCAAGAATGCTTAAAAAGTATAAATAAATCTTTTTTAGTCATATAATACAGTTATTTATTCTATAATAAACTTTATAAGGAAAATTTATTACAACGCCATCTACTAACGAATTTAAGAACCACTTCAAAATATGCATCACATTTTTTTCAAAGGAGTTTCCAATACGTATATTGTGGTTCAAATCGTATGATAAAGATGACTATGTATTTTTATATACATATAATTATTGAAAAAAAAAATTAAGGATTGCAAAGAAAATATTTTTTTCAATGTAATTTGTTTTAGTTTATTGACATGGTCAATATAATAATGATTTATTCCTGTATTCCCTATAAAGTTATTCATGACGTAGGAAAACTGTATAAACGAAGGATACAGCCGTTTGCGTAGCGTTTGTATTTATTTGCGACCAATCGCATTTGCGTCAGCAGAATAGGGGTGCTCAAAAAAATATCGATATGTACCAATTTAGATAAGACTAGATAGTAAATTTGACAAAAGAATTTGTATTCTTAAACAAACGAACGTTTTGATTGCGTTATTGCTGCCGCAGATGAACAACTTTAACGCCTGTAAACGTCGTTCTTAAAAGACCACCAAAATTAAGCTATAAAATATAAATGAAGATTACTTATCAACTAAATCGAAAGTATGGAAATTTGGTATTCATATTTTATTATTTATATCTCGTCATATAAGCCTTATACTATATTAAAAGAATATTTGATTACAGACATAAAGAAGAGATACGTGGCAGTTTGTTTCTTCTTGGGGACACGAAATACGTTGAGAGAAGATGGAAATATACTAGCGTCATCATACTTACAGCATTCAAGCTTTGTGTTTTTGAATAAAAAAAATATAACGAACATTAATGTTTTTTTTAAATTACACTACGTTATCTAATAACAACGGTATATTTATATAAATATGATGACGTTTTGTTTGATGTGATTAATTGTTTCTGACGTGTAGCTCTGATCATCCCTAGATTTTATGGTGTGACGTAAATGTGGGTCAATGTCGCAGTATTCAACTGGTGTACTTTTACCACCCACTTCCCCCCATTCAGTTCATATCTCCCTCTTAATTGAACCTATTCAGAAGCTATTGATTTTTATATTTCCCGTTAACGATTGTGATATCTTTCAAGTGTATACGTTTATTAAAAAGTGATACGGAATATATACATATTATGACATTATATTGTTATTATGTATCATTAGATGTTAATAAATTAATTTTACAACTAACGAAAGGAAAGTTGTTTATTGTTACAGTTTTTGGTATTTTTACATTGCAGTTTAGTGTATAGTTAATTTCTGTTTTTTATATGAAATATTATAAAGAAAACGGCCTTAATTATTAAATTTAAATAATTTGTAAAATTAATAGAATGAAATGATGAAAACATTAAATGACTAGAAACTACTTTTAATGAACAAGTAAAAATTATAAAATAAGAAAAACTTGTTTCTTTTTTTTAACAAAATAAGACTGAAAAGGAAAACAAAACAAGTTCTTAAGTAGAATATTTTTTATCACTTGTCAAATCTTTTTAAAGCCGCTTCCAATAAAAGCTATCAAGATTTTTTAGTACATTAAGGGAACAAGTTTATCGGCATCTCTCTACGACTGTTTATGTATATGTATTGATAATAATTACGCAAACGAATGTAATTTAAACGTGTAAGTACGTATAAGCGAATGCCAAGTAAGCAGTTAATTACGCCCTTACGTAGCTGGCAAAATCAATGTCGTACTCACGCTCATTTCTATACGGCAGCGGGCCCGTACCGGAACATTTAACCACTCGTACAAATCCACACACTATCATAAACCATACCTCAATAAATGTTCACACGACATTTTTTGGATAGCACAATCGACAGGAGCGAGTCTCACAGCTGAATGTCACACAACAAATTTGACACTAACGCCCACTTCCCATGGAAATCAACTCATATTATATGATAAAAAACCGTGCACTCATCTATTGGTTTAATACCAGAACTATCCGCTTTCACTACTGAATTACATTATATATTTTCACGCCGAAAACCTCAAAATTTTGAGGTTATCTCGCAGATCGGCGAGTGTAAGACACATTGCTGAGCTAACCCCGGCTATAGGGTTGAAAATCGCCTGTTTTTACCTTCTGTCTGTGTGGGTTTGTAGCAATAAAAGTACCCCTGTGTACAAGTATATACCGTCGCAGCTGTGTGCGTAAGGTCACTTACTGCACAGTACCAGTGTGCGTGAGGGTTGACGTAAACGAAAATGAGTTTTCAGGTTTTATCAAGAGATATATCCCAAGATTTACTTAGAATTTAAGTTTCATTAATAATCTTTAGTAACGTAACAATGCGAACATCCATTACATTGATATTAATTATTGTTGCATTACTTTCACTTGTTCTTTATATGTGAAAAATAAATAGTGTTCATATAAAGTTTGTTTTAAACTGAATATTTAAATAATATAATAGACTTTCAAAGATACTGAACATACATTTGTACATTTAAATTAATGTTTAAAAGTTTTACAAATTTTTGGTTTATATTCGCGCAAACATCATTGTTGTGGACCTTTGTTTCTCCTTTATAACTTGCAGTATTTGGAAGTCAGTTCGTAAATTATGGTTCAGAATTGATTTTTTTGGAATTATTGTAATAAAACAATATTTACACTAATCATTAAAGAATTTTTTTCTGTCTCTCAAGAGGTTAATCTATTGTAAAATTATGAAAGAACCCATTTAAATGACATATTTGAAATATGTTCGCCTTCCGAATTTAAATGTATCAAGTATTTTAATGATGAGTACTTCTTATTAAAAAAAATATATATTTATTTCAGAAAGAATAAAAATTATCCTTTTCATTATAATAACTATTACATATAGTATTTCAATTTGAGTAAATAACTAAACCTAAAATAGTTTTCTCATTAGAAAATGTAACCTCATGTGAGTCGCGATTTGCTGCAATCGATTTGCGCCCGAACTGGGAAAAGTTGTCTCATACTTTTTAAAAAAAGTTTCTTTTTACATTCATTTAACTTTTACTCATTTTATTAACAATTATAGAATACTGAAATTGGAAAACCTAATTAAGTTTAACGTTATAAAGAAAATTAAGCTTTCACTGATAAAACAACAATGAATATTAATGTTTCCTGACCTGTACACATACCTCGAAATGTTTCACTTAAATATAATCTTTATAAGAACGAAATAAAGTTAAAAATCTTAAATGTTTTTAATCAACTACTAAAGAGTAGGCTAGGTGTGCGTGAGAGAAAGAAAATACGTTAATTCGAATGGAAGAGAGAGAGGGAAACGCTTCATTATTAGTATGCATGTTGTATTTTGTCTATTGTACAGGTTGCGTTTTTCATTGTACTGTACTTCAACGTGACCTATCATTTAATTGCATCCAAGCTCAACAAAGCCTTCCACCGAATACATTTAAGTAAAAAGGGTTAATGGATAAAGAATTTAATTATTCATCTAATTTTAAGCACTCTGAGACTTAAAAAGATTATTTTTTTAACATTTTTCGATTTTAGGTATTTACCGTTGTGGATCCGGACACCGCAGGAATTATATTACACAGGATTTATCAGTATGAAGATATTTGGAGGAGCCTTTGTCTTGTTGTGGACTATTGTCATTTGATGATGATGAAGACGTCCGTTGGAAAAGTTTCGAACTTATCATACCATGGATAACAATGAGAAATGTGAAATGTAATAAAAATATATATAGTATAGGTTCACTTGACATGCGCGACAGTTGACCCCTGAATCGATGGAAACGACATTTGTTGTTGTTTAGTCTCACTCATACAGCGTGTTCTCCTTTTCTCCAATCAAGGTGACGGCCGACGGACGAAACTAGAAGACGTCACTTTAGCAAATAGTTCAAGTATACGATCATAGATGGCAGCACATGTCATATTTAAAATGAAACTTGGAAGCAAAATATAAATATTTTAGTTTTTAATTACAGATTTTTCTTTTCTCAAATGTTACTATATATTGATAAATTATTATACTTAATTAAATTTTCGTTACTCTCCAATCTAAGTCAGCGTGTTATTTGACATATCAAACCTACACCAGCGTCATTAGAAATAGCGAGTCAAAATCGTATCGTGAGTAAAAATCAATATAAAAAGTTTTTTTAAAATTCACAAATACAAAATTTTGTTAAAGAGTTTTAAAAATTTTCAGATCAGTATTATTTTTATAGAGAGGTTAAATAAACAATTCACATTTAGTGACTAAGGAATAATTTTATACTAAATAAGAATGATATGACTTAATGGTAATTTATTACTGATTACTAACATTTATTAAATCTTTCCATGCTTACACGTTGTACAACGATCAAGTTTTTTAATTAAAGAAAGAAAAAACGAAGATTCCGGCACAATAGCCGGAAACACGGGATAAATCCAGACGTTGCCTCAGGCTAACAAAAACACCGTAAAAAGCTAAAAAAAATTCATTGCGAGGCAACCGAGCGCCGCCTACCGCAGCCAAAAATAGAGCACGATTCCACCTTTTCATCTTCTTAAAAACTCACGTGAGAAATCCGAACGACTCAATAACAGCTTAACCGCACCAAGGTAAGGTTTAACTTAACTTATTAGCTTTGTCACTTACGTCCATCTACACCTGTACGGAATTGTACTTGTGGTTACACGTTGGCGAGAAGAAATTTTTCCCGAACTCTCCTCAAGTTTAACGAGAGCTTTTGAATATCGTGACGGTAGACTTTTTTTGTTCCAAACTATAATAATGTTCACGGAAAAATTAATGTTTTTTTAATGAAGAGAAGCCATAAGATACTCCTCAATTGAGGAGTTAAGAAATACATGGATTTTAATAAGTTACAGATTTACTGTATTTAAGCAAACGTAAGATTGGTTTAATTAAAATTAATTGCGTATGTATCGTGTCCAACCAATTTGAAGTTAAATCATTAATCTCTTTATTTATTGAATTAGACGTAAAGTGTATTGTTTTTTTTTATTCGTCACTTGACAAGTTGAGTTAAACGTTCACCTAATGGTAAGTGATACTCTCGTCCATAACAACGTGCCGCTGGTTAAGTATACAGCAACACATAACGATTGTCGCCTTGAGCCGTAAGTTGTTAAGTCTCGTCGTCCCAGTAATTTCTCTAACTACAGCACCTCTCTAAATTGAACACAGTAATGTTTCCACAGTAATGTTTCCACAGTAATG
>DWLS01006836.1:0-11271 GCA_018246255.1 Pachliopta kotzebuea | reverse complement strand
GATAAACGACGCTTGATGTGCCCCCCCAGAATACGATAGGCAGCCTGAGCCAGAGCGAGAGGATAGCATCTCTCGCTCTCGCTCAGGGAGGGATTCTCCAGTCTCTAAGAGATTGGTACCCTCCTGGGGTATTTTATTTGTATCACTAAAAAAAAGTTTGAGTGAGGCCTTTGTTATGCGTACTTTGTTTGTTTCTTTTTTACTCTCTCTTAGTTTTCTCTACTATCACGCTTTCAAACTTTCTATTATCTTTCACACCTTTTATTACATATTCTTTCACTCATCACCTCTTGGACTAAACTTAGCGCATCTTTACCTTATACTTGTTACTATTTCGTCATTTGTCCTTATCAATTTATTATAATTTTATTTGCATTTTCAGTATGTTTCTCCTTTGTCTTTTCTTTTTCTCTGTTTCGCGCTTTTTACAATTTTATTTAATTTTAACGATTTGAGGGACTTTTATTTTTCTTTATGACTCGCTACCACATTTTTACAAAATCCAATCAATATGTGGCGACTTTCGACTTCATTCATCAGAGCGGCGATGCTGCCTGTATTAATTCTCTTTTTCATCTCTAATTCGGGACTTAGTCGCTTTCGACCAAATAAGGGACAGGAAATGATCACATCCACTACGATCTGGTCCACTGCGTCGTCACAAAGACGCAACGGACTCTCCTTGAGCTGAACCCATGCAAATACTCGGCGAATCCACCCACGGTGGATGTGGCGGGGCACGCCCCGTGAACATTCATGCCAGACACGTGTCTAGCTCCAGCCGACAAAGCACACGAAAGGCTGATGCTACGTTCGGGGAAAAATGTCGGGGTTACAGATGCCATTGTCCCTTCCACGTACCTCCGAAGTGTATGCAACCTTAACTGCCGCTAGACGATTGAAGTCGGAGGTACGTCCAAGGGACGACGAACCTCTTGTCCCTTATTTGAGCGAAAGCGACTTTTTGTTTAATTGATAAAAAAATATACGTTTCAGGTCTTGTACAATGCCAAAATCCTACATGCACTATAATTTTTTTTAAACGATTTAATTTATTTTTCGAGTGATTCGATAAAGTATTTGTATAATATCTACCCTTTTGTAAATTTTTTATATATATGTTTCATTCTTGATTCCAGGGCTGCCACAGTAAACTCGAAGATTGGTATCACGAACAGTACATTATTTTTATGCTCGCCTTATTTGTCATGGCAATTTTTAAACTAGCTCTATTATTAAGCACCGTATTCTCGTGTATTCATTTACGAAAGCGGAGGCGGTGGTTACGTTCGTACACCATGAGGTCCACGAATAATAAAACTAATGAAAATATTTATGACCTGAGAAAAATGGCAGACGTACACGATTCACCGATCACTAGAAAATACATACAACCGAACAATTTCTACAGTCCTAGGCTACGGAACCCAAAAATCTTTCACGAGAAACCAAATGAAATCATATGAGAGTTAGCCGTGGAGATAAGTGCTTTAGAAATGAAATTGGAAAGATTTTCTGATTATTTGTATAAACAACAAGCGGATTCAATTATGTGGTAGATGCAATTGCATTTATTTAATTTAATTTGTACTTAAACACAGCATTTGTTAAACCTTCAAATATTTATTATCTCCACGGTATAACTCTTATTTACATCAATGTTGTCTATGTTCAGTAGTAGACATCTTTACTTTGAAGTGATGTTGATCAAGACATAATTTTAATGAGGTTAAAGGTAACTAAATATTAATTTTAAAATACATTGTATTTACGTTTTGTAAAGATTAATACCACAATAATTCTCTTTTTCCTACACTGCAGGAAGCTACAGTAACTATTTATTATTACTTTGTTGTAAGGTAGAAAGAAAATAAGACGACTATACTCAATATGCAATATTATTTTCAAAAGAACATTCAAAAATTGGTCCTAAAGTTAAAAACAGTGTTAACAATCGCCCTGGAATGTTATCATCATTCACAATTGCTTTCATATCTATAACAGAGAGCTAATCCATTCATTTGCAAATTTCTCAATACAAGGGGGATACACTACTAGTAAATTTTATTTAAACCTTAAATGTGCTACAGAGTTATAAATACAATTTTATGTACTCATAAATTAATAAAAGTTTGTGTAAAATATAAAATGTTTGTTATAAGATTAATTACAATTTTAATAATAATAAAAAATTAAAAACATTTAAAAAAAAAGCAAATAGTAAAGTGAATCCTCAATGATTCGGAATCGTACCAAACCCCATACTAAATGATACATATGAGATCCTTAACGATAACAAATAATCTATTTTCATAATAATAATTGATACTATGTTCACCTATTGACCATTGAGACCGACATCACAGTAAAATCTACTAATTACATCTTAGGTTCAGGAATGATCTTAAAAATAAACTTAATAATTAATAAGTCGATAAAAATTTACATTTTGCACTATGATTAGTAAATAGATTGGGCCATTATCAGGCGGATAGACGAACCTCACAAAATAATCTAAGACCGTGAACCTTTTTATAACCATTCAACACCACTCTTGGCCTGTTAAGTTGAGAATAATTATCTCTCAAGGCGTAAAGTTAGGTGGTTCATTTTCATGTTAGAAAAAGCAAATGTTACTGAAAACTGGTTAAAAGTAATTAGTATATTCCTTATTTGACGAAGCGACGATATGAATGATACGCCATCTAATAACAACATGGGGTAAATTAGAATGGTATACCATAATATTGTGCTCGTGGCATTGAAATATTACATGTGGCTTTGTAACGCTTAGTAATTTTATCTGAGAAAATTTAGTTAGTCAGTCACAACGCATTTTAGATCTACAAACAGGTGTATTTGCACACTGATGTTTGAAGACAGGAATTGGCGCTGCGGCGGTACCTACCTCGAGGGTCTGGAATTTTAATGTTATCTGAATGGAATTTATTATAAAAACTAAGGACTGAAATAAGTAGGGTTAACAACTAAAAAAAATTGTGGTAATGTTAAGACTGTAGGCTATTTATATTAAAAAACAGGCAACATGTTCGCCTGGAGTGTATGATTTTGCCTTTGGATAATAGTGAAGGTTCTTAAGCAAAATCGCAATGAGAATTCGCTTGAATTGTTATATACACCATATATCATTTTACATATTACTTTTAATTTCTGGTATTGCCCCCAATTCATTCTCACATAAATACATTAAATAGCTAATAAATAAAATAGCTGAAATGTCTTTTGTGCTATTTAGTGGCTATTAAGAATAATTGCATTAAAAATATATACATAGCACATTGTTATCTGTATAAATCTACTTTGCAACAAAAAATAATCTGTATAAGAAATTAACGATACGCATGAGTAATCTGTGACTACGGTTTATTATATTATTATTGGTTTGTCATTTAACAAACATCTTATCGCTATAATATAATATATACAAACGTATTAACAATAATAAATCTTATAAATATATTGAAATGGATATTTCACAATAAATATTCTATAAAACAATGTCCGAAATTGTTCAAGTCTTCGGCAGATTTTTAATACTTATTTAACGTTCCTTTGAACCAGTTAAATTCTGGTGTTAAATTCCTGTTTGAATAACTTTGGTCAACATTTGTTTCACATTGGTCGCTAAATTTGGATTAAATATGGAGTGTACACAGTAATAAACTTTTCTTTATCTACAATGGGCTTATACTTTATCCCAATTTCACGCGGTGTTAAAAGATAACGAGGCATTGGGTGGTAAGTGAGCTCGCCCAGAATACTCCAGCTTTCATGTTCACAGGCGAAACTGCAATGCTTTTATTGCAACAGATTTACGATATAAGGTTGGGAGGTAGTTAGCTGGCCAGGTTCGATAAAACACCACCACCAACCAACTGCTTATATATAGCCCCAGTGCAAACCCAGGGGCTTCCGTGTTGTAAAGAATATACACACTAGCGCTCCGCCACCGAGGCAGTTAAAGTTAAAATTGTCTAATTGACTACCAAAATGTGTCTAGAAAAGAAATCTATATTAGTTAAGTGGAAGTGTAAAATGTTTGTTTACAGAATATCGTTTAAGAAAGAATTGTCTAAAGAGTTTAATAGTTCCTGAGCGGTGAGGTTACTAGCGTCTGTGGAAGGCATATTGTCTAGGAAGTCAAAATTGAAGTCCGCCGCCGGCCCGCTGAAGGAAGACGTATGTAGTGAAGGGAAGGCGTGTTGAGCATTGTTACTATTCTGCGCTTGCATGGAAGAGTTCTGTGTCATCATTGAGTTCTGCTGTTGCATTGGACTACTTTGCGCATGCATTTGTCCTGGTTGTCCTTGCATGGGGTTGTTCTGCATGGGATTGCTTTGGTGAGTTCCAGCCATGCCCGCCATACCTGCCTGCTGCATGGACATACTTTGCGTTTGGCTCATATGAATATTGGGCATCTGCAAATGATATTTAATATATATAAGTATAAAGAGAAATTTACTTAATATGCTATTTCTAATAAATTTTAAACATAGTCTAAAGTAAATAAAAGGTAACACAAACCTGCCCCTGTACACTCATCATTTGGTTCTGTTGCATTATGAGATGTGACATTGGCGACTGCTGTTGGCTTGACGCCCTACAAACATATATTCGAAATGAGTACGACGAGGTAAAGTATATAAAGGTTATCGAAATAGTATACACAAAGATAATAAAACGGCGGGAGTGCTTGGCACAGACTAAAAATATTTATTCCGTATATTGACATATCTATTAGGTGACAATAGTTAACATGCATTCAGCCAGGTGAACAGGCACATGGTACAATTAATTATTTTGATATAATTACAACAAAAGATAACATAACAACTGGGTTAATTAACCAGCTAAAGTGCTAATTGCATTGCACATGATGACAACATAAATAACGACGCATTTTAAAGTCACCATATTCTACCTATTGTAACTCCCTCATGGTCATAACTTGGCGCTAGTTGAGCTGCCCGTCCATAAATTTTTACACTATCACGGTGCTTATACGAATTCAAATCCTTGGTTCATAAGAACCAGAAGAAGAAGAATTTCTTTATTACAGTTGAAATAGAGAAAGAACCGTTTATTTTGAGATTTGGTACACAATAAAAGACAAAAAAACAAGTACAGCATATATATAAAATAAGTACCACATCCCCAAATAGGCCCTAATTCAGCATAATGCAAGGATGCGACTCCGGTACCAGCGGAGTGCCCAGTGTCGCAGCGCTGGTATTTTGCTAGTGCCCAAAGTAGTTCCGAGTGCGCTATCAGTCCAGTTTTATATATATTCAGTTAGCAACCTATAAAGGTTGAAAACCAAAATAACGGAATTATTTTATGCCGGCAGATTTCCAATACGAGAATGGTCAGTAACAAGTTGACCTTGAAAAACTCAAAGACGTATATAGGAATACGCCATCTTAAAATTGTAAACAACTATTTGAAATCACGTTTTATGATAATAAATATTTAATTCTACCGACCATTAGCACTTTCTCTCTCTTCCTAGCCACTAAACATTAACATTAGGACTAAAATTTATTAATGTTCCTAAAACAAAAGGAAGAGAATAATGTAATTTTGTTATCACCTCTGTTGTTGATGTTGCAGTAATTGGTGCTGCTGCAGGCGAGCTTGCTGCAACTGCATCTGTTGTTGCTGCTGCTGCTGTTGAGTCATAGCACCGCCCATTCCCGTCATACCAAAACCTGCTGCGAAAATAGTAGACACAACAACTTTATTCTAAAATGATAAAAAATTATGCTATTATAGTATGAATTAAAACTTACAAATAGCGGACTTAAATTACTAATGATTTTTAAGCTAACTTTCATGTTGAGGATTTATTTTTATCCTACGCAGCGAAGATATTAACAACAGTTCACCTGATAATAAGTGACACGTCTGACAAACATAATGGGCAGAAAAGTACATTGTGCTTGTCGCGTGGTGACGCAACATGTTAGAAGCTAACCTCCAGGTTAGCTTCTAACATGTTGGTAACTATAAACTCTAGAAGAGTTAAACTATTTTGGGTGAAAGCTCACGACGGAATTGCAGGTAACAAGCGTGCGGATGTACTGGCTAAAGATGCTGCGTTGCATAAAAAATCAACACCTGACTATGATCAATACCCCATTACTTACGAAAAACATACAATAATTGTAGTGACAGATACAAACAAAGCAATACAGCGGCGGTAATAAAAGCATTTCTTCCCAATACCGATAAAGCATATGAACTGTTAAATAATACGAAGTTATATCCGTTTATTATTCAGGCTTTAACTGGACATGGGGGCTTTGGACCAATACCTACACAAATTTAAAAGCAAAGACGTATCGTCTTATTCCTGTGTAACGTTGAAGGAAGTATTATACACCTTCTTATATTTTGTCTAAAGTATTTGAGGGATAGGACAGATATAGAAATAAGATTTGACAAGAAGATAAGTAAAGAAAATCTATGCGAAATAATAATCTCATATGATAAAGAAGTACTTTTAAAATGTATGGAAAAGATTACACAGGATGCTGTTAAAAGAAATAAAAATAATTATCAAGTAACAATATATATTTATCGGCTTTTGCGATTAGTTGTTAACAATTACAAAATCAAATAAGTACATTATAAGCATACAAGATCTCCGACTATAGTCCTAGGAATAAAAGTAAGGGGAAAAGAAAGTCTGACCTCCAGTAACAACTTCTTCCACCAGTAAAGAGCTACGTGAAGTTTTGTTTAATGAACTATTTATTGATTCTAATAGAAGTTTACCTTGGTGATGATGTTGGAACTGTTGTCTGCCTTGCTGTTGCATAAGTACGTGTCTCCACTCAAGCGCGTACTGCCTCGCGTGCGGGGTGAAGGCGCGCGGCGCGGGGGGGCGGCGCGGCGCGGGCGCTGCGGTGAAACGCGCCTTGTACTCGGGTGGCGGGGGACGCATCTGCTGTTGCTGAGCGCGCAGCATTTGTTGTTGCTGCTGTTGTAACATCTTAGCTTGTTGCTCACGAGATATGCCAGCCGCTGCTACACCTGATTATCATTATTTCCAGTTTAAGTTAACCAAATCATAATATATACGTTTGTCCATAACGATGAGAGCATAGTTAAGATTTTTGCACATTATATTGTACTCTTCTCTTTAAGCCATAGGATGTTGTCTCGGTATCCGCATAAATAGATTAGCTGAAGCGCGCATTAGACCGAATTACAGTAATGATAAATAATCTAGTAGTACGGGAAGTCCTTGCTCAACGGCTTAGGGCAGAGGCCTGACAACGGTAAATAACATTATCATTCAAACAGTTATCTCTGTGAACAACTGCTGTACTAATCTACTTGGTTATTTATACGTTGCTTAGTTCCTGTTCTTAGATATTCTATAAAAAAAACGTTATAGATTCATTTCGTCCGGAAGTGTATGTTAGGGACTTGTGACTCACCAAGGGGCGGTGGTTGTGGTCCAGCCGATTGCTGCTGCTGCGGGCCGGATGGGCGACTGCGCATAGCAGGCGAGAAGTTGAGACTTTGTGACTGAGATACTGAATACGTATCACAACCGCTACCTGAAAATGGCATATAAAAAACAAAAAATAACAAAATAATTTTTTTAATATAGTCAGAGTAATAATAATTTGATCGTTGAAAAAGTAAATCCGTGCGGCTTTCGATTATTCTTTACTTTTTTAAGCGAAGATTGTGTTATGATAGGGTAGACTCATCTTTATCCAATAAATTACAAAGATCGATATAAATCGATTACATTTCATGTTCTGTTGTGGCTTGGTTATTCAATAATAGAATAAACATTTACCTTACAACAAGAATAATTTAAATTTCAATCGTAGTTGAGTACAATCCGCATTAGCTAACAACATAATTATGCTTGGCGACGACCGTTATGCAAAATGTATATATATGCTATAAACTATAAGATGCAGGGACGCCTAGCATAATTATTGCCAAACCTTAAATAACATAAGGATTACTCGTAAATCGGCTTACCGAGGCAAAGGAACTCACTAATGTAACATTTGATACCGTAATATGAAGCTGACCAACCAAGATTGCGACAATAAAGACTTGAAAATGTACGCCACGCATGTCATCCCTGAAACGCGCGTCTTGATGCATTCTCTCAGATCATCAACCTCAACACCCTTCGCGTCTCACAACCGCAAATAATAACCACTATAATTTGATCCTTCAGCTCTCTGTATACTGTTCCAAATAAAGACCTATCAGATGTAGAATTTTATACTTGTGCAGAGAACTAGAAGTTCGCATACTCTTCGGTACATTGTACCGTGATAGGGAAAATAAACTGTGCGTACGTTCATGGCAGCGAAAGTGCGCTTATGTTTGCAATCATTAAGTTTAAAAACAGCAATTTGTTTCAGAAATATTTATCATTTTTAATTTAATTAATATTGCATTCACAGTGAGAGTAAATTTGATAACATTTGAAATTCTTAGGTAGACTAAGCAAAGAATGTATTTAATTGTTAAATACAATCGTTGAAAAAATATTCAGACCTATGAACTTGATGCTTAACAAAGAGGTGGACATTTTTTAAATAACACAAATTTAGTTAAGCTTACAAATAAACATTTAACCGAGATCTACATTATAAAGTGAAGTGTCGTCGTGTCGCCGAGGTAGCGTCGTTAAACAGCGGAAATATGTTTATACTACATACAAGTACAACATTCAAAGTATTATTATACACAAACATTTAGTTATTGTTTTGAGATTGTTTAAAGTTTTGATCACTGAGCTCTCTTTCAACATAGTTTTCATTATCAGTTTACACTAGTGTCGCGGATATAATAAAAAACACCGTCATTGGCAGAGACTGCTATTTTTTTAATTTTCTCCTAAAGTGGAAGGTCATTTAATCGTATGGACATGAATTAACATGTGACTTAATAGATTGTGAAAGTGAAACAACGTACTTTGATGATGCTGAGGTGACGGTGTTCCTTGGTGCTGGAAGCTGGCGTACATGCCCTGCTGTGCAGCAACAGACACATGCCCACCTGTTCCCGCTCCATTCACTTGCATATGTTGAGCGGCTGATACCTAAAAAAAATTTTGCAAAAGTTAATTCTGTGCCGAATACTTATGTATTATGTTAAAAAAAAGATTGTCTCTCTCAACGTGCACTCGTTTAACTTTCGTATTTAAATAAGTCAATGACATGTCATATAACAACTGATACCATTATATTTAACATTTCTCGTTCATTTAATATTCATCGGTGGCCTTCAGTAGACGTATAATCTTGTTTTTCAATTTACAGAGACTGTACCTTCGGAAACCAAAAACGTAGATGCAGGTTTCGATGGTAGAGCGGAATTACCATTTCTTCAGAATATACTCCTACCGAATAATAATCCAATGACTTTTTGTCATGTTACGTTTCTATAGTGTTACGTCTGAAAATTTCGGTGTTATAACAATAAAAAGAAGTCAAATACACCAATTTACCTCTTGACGTAACTTATTACAGTACACCGAAGTAGCAATATTTAAATTTGAATATGTTTGTAAAAGGATTGTCGCCGGATTATAAGTTTGTGCAACTTACGTTTAAGTTAGTTTTACATGCTGAATTTAGATTATGTAAAGATCTTCAGTAGAAATTTAGCTCCATGAAGTTATTTCCACTTTTTAAATTAAAGAAAAAGAATGAGTACCGTAGTATTAAATAAATACAGAAAATATGCGAGTGTGACGTTAGCTTTGACGATAACAACTGCCCTGAAACCGGTCCGAGCGGCAGAAATTAAAAAAAAACCTGAACTTTTTCTCACAATACAAATACATATGAATGATAAAGTTTTAAATGTATTCTTTAACAAAATTTTATATTTCACTTAAATTTATTAAACAATGTTTGGTAATTCAATTAGTAACATAGAAGACGACAATTAAAGATTGAGAAACTTAAGAATTATAGGTTTTTTTTAATTATATAATTGTTATCTTACGGGATTCATTTTAGGAATAAGAGAACTTAAACTCGTATACACGTATACCTATCATTACAAACTTGAAGTTTTTAAAGCATGAGTGTGTGATCGTAGTAAGTTTTTTGGTGCGAGGACTCGGCGTTGACAGCTGCCGTCCGGAGACGAGAGCGTTTGCAGTACGACGGAAACCAGTTTCGATCACGGACCTCCTCCTCTTATTCTCGCGATTTTGCCGCTATATATACTAATAAACAAACGAATAAATTTGTCTGCTTGTATAACTCAATATTTCAATTACAATCCATTACATCCCGTTCTCACGATCCGTAAGAACTGAGAAGTGACTTAATATTGAGAACTTGTTTGTAATCTAAAAATAGGTTTTTACCTTATCGCCTCGGAATTATGATCGTAGTTGAAGAAGAAGTTTTTTAAAGACACCTGCATTCTCCATATCGAATACTCCTTTTTAGAGTACTTTAGCAAGAGAGAAAATATTTTTTGGAAGAAATTAAAACTAGAAGTGCCTATAGAAGTTCGATAAATAATATCTACTATATGGAAATTTTAACTTAAAAATGTTTACTTCTTATGAAAATATTATAATAAAAACAAATACAGATATTTGAAAAGTTTATTAAATATCATTGTAATATCGGCAAAGACGCTACAGGTTTATAGAACTGATCTCATCGCGGTTAATTTGTTTCTTGGAGATTTTGTTTTATATTTTACTTATATAAAAATCAGTTAAAATAAATTATAATAATATTCCCTTCAATATTATCTTTATTTCTTATACTGGAATTAACTTTTTATTTGGAATCAAAACCGGGTGGCTCTCAGGCAGACAAAAAATGCACTAAGCAGCAAGGCATTGTTAAGCCAGACAGACCTAACGGCATCGCCAATATCTAGTCGCCCATCTTTACACTAATATGTTGCCCGTGTGTTGCCCGAAGGGAATAATACTGTACAATCACACTACAGATTTAAACTATTTCATACAATTAATATAAATTCGTTAATCCATTATATCAAAACCTTATTCACTAACAAATAACTGATAGTAATCAGCGATTTGATTACTTACGGTATTGCATTTATATTGCTTGAGTGTTCTTCAGAGAAGCCAACCCTTGTCGCATTAAATATTTATTTATAAAAATTGTATTACCGCCGTAATTAACTAAACTAAAAAAATTACAATGTTAATAATTATAGTTCAAGCAGACAAAAAGTTATTGGTAGACTAATAGTAGTAAGTATTAA
>DWLS01006835.1:0-11276 GCA_018246255.1 Pachliopta kotzebuea | reverse complement strand
ATTATAACCCCTATTAATCGAAATAAATAATTATGTAAGCTGTTGTAATGTCTTCCGTTATATGACATTACTATAAAGTTATTAATTTATCATTATGAATTATTATAATTCGTTACAACAGCATCACATTGCGTACATCACATTGAGACGTCAAGTTTCGTTACCCCGGTAATTTCACTAGCATACAGCACCATTCAAACCGGAACACAGTAATATTAGGATAGAAAGATGAATGAATGAGACTGGGATGCTGGGTGGAAATAAGAAGAATGATATGAAGATAGTATATGAGAAATATACAGCAGCCTTGGCCCAAAAATACCAAAGGACACAACTGAGCATCAACAATGAAAAAAAAATACCACATTACTATATGACAGTAGAAATAGGAGCTGCGGTGGTACCTACTGTGTTTGCAGCAATAGAGACCTCCCAACAGTAAAAACCTACCACCAGTAAAGTGAACAGTTTTTTTTACTGCATTAATCTTAGCGAAAGGTTGCTTAAGTAAATTACTATGTTATCAGTAAGGTATTAAAATTTATGTGCACGTCCACTCTACTGGGACCGATCTCTAGCTACGGAACCAATAACTATAAAGCAAATCAATAGAAACAATCATTTGTCGCGTTAGCATCTCGTTTCTTAAGGCGGCGGCGATAAACATTAAGAAACGAAGAGTTGACCATTTTTATTGGTGACCAGAAACCGATAAAAGCTTCGAGAGATAGCTTTTTAAAACATTAAAAAAAAGGTCGCACTTGACCTCAATATCATACAAAGTTCATGGTGGACTTTCTCATAACTACCAATTGTGTAATTACTATCAGTAGCTTCTGAAATAAGGGGAAGGAAACATGTAAATAGAGATGGAGGAATGAGAATAAAAAATGGATAAACGACGGAGAGGAGGATAGAAGATAAAAGAATTATAAGAAATTAATAAAATGATATAAACGAGCCTTGGCCCACAAGAAGAGGGGAAATAGATCGTCTACCATCACGCTGGCCCATTGCAAGTTGGTGAACAAGCTGAAGAGAATCGTAATCCATCATCAGGCGATAGACGTCCACTGCTGGATAGCCGCTTCTAATGACGAGGGGATTTGGGGGCCCTTTGAGTTGCTGTATGGGACCTTTTACAACCCCTACACATCAACATCCGATTATTGGTAATACAGTTACAGTGGCAGTTACGTTTCTGTTACCGGATACCATCTAGTTTTGAATGGTGATGTAAGCTAGTGAAATTACTGGGGTAATTACTTAACATCTCAAAGCGATGAACCCAATGCGGTGCTGTATATTAAATATACTAGGTCGCTATGGGCTGGTACCATTTACTATCACGTGAACACCACACTAATTTCGAGGGTCATTAATTTGATTTTCAATATATGAGATTAATATAGCGCAAGCGAAAACTGAATTTGATTTAAAAATTCTGTTATTGTATTACCTTCTGTAACTCACTCTCTCATTACTCCTTCTTCCATAGATATCAGAGATTAGGCATCGCAGCATCCGAAGACACCCCAACGTCTCCCCCAACCCTTCAACACATAAATCTCCACGCTGGCAACCCTTTAACAGCCGCTTTTTGTGCCGGGGGTGTAATCAAACAGCACTAGAGCTGATCTCGTCGATGTTTGTTAATTACTGAAATAAATCTAGTTATTTATTAGAATAGATTAAATATAGTGTGAACATCCAGGATCCAAGATAAGCTCATCTGCTAGTGTTGCTGCTAATCTAGGCTCTGGCTTCTGACCGAGCTGCATTGGGCCAGCGTAGTTGGAGACGGCTTAAATCTCTATGTCTAGAAGTGACCTAAATTCTTTAAGAAGTATGTACTCCTTACTCAATTAACATCATCGTGTTAAAGTTAAAAATACATTTTTTTTACTGCCGGTTTATGTCAACAGATCAGTTGGGCCCGTAAGCAAAGGTTACGCCAAACGAGAGGGTAACTTCGTGCCGGCTCCGTCCCGTTAGTGGGCCGGTAACCCGAGAGGCCGCCGGTTCGATTCCCAATAAATACCAAAGCGCCCATTAAGCCCTCGCCTTTATCGCCCATAAACACGACCGGCGAAGACAAACGTATGTATGTTATTAAAATTGAATGCATTTTAAATTTGTGTAATCGATTCGTTACCATATTTACATTGATTTTACGATTATATGGCAAACCATTATGATATTTCGTTTGTATTTACAGCGATGTTTACAATCGTTTACAATTTTTTTATTAGATTCATTACAAAGTTATAATAATCATTTGCCGCATATTCTAATTTCCTGTCTCTTATTAACGGTAAAAAGAATATATGCCGAAATAGGACTCGGCGAAAAGATTAGCGTTGGTAGCATCGCCTCTCTGATGAGCGACGACAAGAGTCGACCCCATCTTTATAGAATACGCAAAAAAGATAATAGAAAAGATTATAAGTTCAAACAAAACTGTTAAATAATGAACAAAGGTACCAAAGCGAATGTAAAAGTAAAAATAAAAATAAAATTGTAAATCAAAGACTGAATAAAGACTTAAGAGAAACGTATAAGCAAATATTTAAAGATAGTAAAGTGAAGATAAAATAATATTAAGAAAATTGTAAAGATGAGGCGGTTTTGGAATGAAAGGCGATGCGTTGATGAAAAAATAAGGAATGGAAGAAAGATAATATGGAGTGAAAGGATGGAACTTTGAAAGATAGGAAATAATAAATAAAGATGAAAATAAATTCAAATGAACCTCAAAATCCCTGACCAACAACACGCAGGAGAAATTATAAAAAAAAAACATTTGCCAGTAATTTTTTATAAACATCATTTAAATGAGGGATGTAAGAGATCACACACAACACCTTACAGGACCCAATTCAATCAACAAACGAGGAGGTAGCTATCTACCAACTCGCAATAGATCGACGTGATAGGTTACATATAAAATCCACCCACTTTTAAGGAAGGCATTAGTCCAGCGGTGGACATAAACGGTGTTGATGAGAATAAAGACACTAAGATCGCCATCAGGAATGATTAAGAGCTGGTGACTCATATAGGGAACGTCAACGTGGATCAATTCGGTGCGATACGTCATGTCGCGTAGGCAAAGCGCGGGAATCGAATCAATAACCCTTGGCTTAAGAACTCTCACACCACTTAACGGACGGGTCAATAGACACTAAAACACGCGACCCCTCCGCGGCCCAAACTTAAGACAACAATATAACTTGCGACGCGTTGACACACTGAACGGGACCCTAAGCCCACTGACGTTGAAATCGCAACTAGTCCAACGGTATATCGGTTCGATTCTGAAGTTCCACGTGGACGTATTTATTATGGATCTTGCAAATTTTTTTCTAGAAAGTTCTCTTTTGGTTTTTGGTTAAGGATCTATTATTTCAATTATGTCATCATTCTTATTTTTCTTTTCCTCTATTACTTTTCCCTAACTTTCCTCAACGTTTCCCACAACGCTGGCCCAATGCGGTATTTATTTTTTTATCACTTAGGTGTCAAACAAGCTTACTTAACTGTGCCCTTACTATTACTCTCGTATAGTAAATTTATTACCGCTACCTTCAGTTGTTATGGTATAATAACTAAAATAATCTAAGTGTTTATCTTTGATTTTATCATGTGACCTTGAAATCTGTGGTTAGACAATTTTTTTACCACTAAGGTGGGGTACATAAGCATGTGGCCTGCCTGATGGTAAGCAGATACTGTAGAACCAGAGGCTGCACAGGAGCATTGCTGACTCCGTTAGAACCTTTATTTGTGTAGCTTTCATAGATTTTATATATGTCCACTGCTAGATATAAGCCTAAAAGAATAGGGATTATGTATATATATGATATCATTTCCCACCACTCTAGCCCAATGATGATTTGCAGGAAGTAATATATATATATACATGAAGAAAATTGCTTTAGTACTGTATGACAGTATTCTGTTATAAGAATAAAAAAACTGATTACATTAATATAATATAGTAAAAAAATATTAGATTTGTATATACTGTATATTTATATGCTTTATAAAGCGGCAGTGAGTGTGGCAACACGTCGAGAGCAATTATTAATAGATTTGACCCCTACCATAGTCGTCAATTAGTAGGGGCTATAAAGCGAGACACATTCGAGTATCGCGCGTTAATTGCGACACACCCGAAATTTAGTGCAAGAAAGGGTTCACATAATTACACTAGGAATTTCGCAGCGATTACGAACAATGCGTTTTTGGTGCCGGAGCGAGTCCATACGAGATTAATGGCATACCCTTGAATTGGGGAACTGTCCCGATGGAAAATATCGCTGGTAATGGACCAGCTTTATATACCCGATGGATCCTATACACCTTGCGCAGGAAATCGGGCAGATTTTTGAGGTATAGGACAGGAAAGAATAGGAGGAACTAGGATTTTATATATAGTAGTAGTTGCCTCGTTGCATTCGCAACTAAAAAACTAATCAACAATATAAAATTAATAAATTCAAAATTTGTTACTATAGCTATATATAGCATAAGCTAGAAATTTAGTTGACATAGCGACATCCCATTCTGCACGGACGCACGCCAAGAAAATTAAGACATTAGTAGGACTAAAGGCTTCATGTCTATACAAAATTTCTGTAGTCCATAGTTGGATAGGTTTCTCTATGGAAGCCAGGGTTATGTGGGATTTATACCCAGAAAACCCCATCTGTGGTCATCCTCAGTGCATTGTGGAAGGTCCAGGATCTACTGCGGAACTCACCGGTGCCTGCACTGCTGCTGAGCACATCCTGGGGAGAGCCACATCCTCAGTGTCTACAGTATACTGGGACAAATTACGATATCACTTGGTTTCCTCTACCCCAGATCTCACTCAATGTACAGTGAGGTCCTCCACTCTCACAGGCAGCAAACCTGAAAACCTTTACAGTCTTCTACGACAAGCAGGACTTACTTTAGTAGTATCCCTGATAGCCTGTCTATAAAGCTAGATATAAATAGCCTAGACTTTTAGTGTTTCTCAATAAAAGGCAATCCTTCGTATGACGATCATCAGCTTACTGCACTCGTCATTTTCCATCATAACCAAGGAAAGCATATTTTTCTATCTACAAGGCGATCAGACGAGCAAGATGTTCACTCGATAGTAAGTGATACGCTGATTAAGTCAGTATATACAGCACATTACGTTTTTCGCTTTGAGACGTTAGTTTCGTTACCCCAGTAATATCACTAGCATACAGCACATTATAAACTGAAATACAGTAATGTTTGAATATTACTACTTGGTAGTAAAAATAGTAATACTAATCGAAGAGGACGTTAAGGAGAAGTAGAAATACGAGCAGCTGTGGTACCTACCTAGACGGTCTATAGCAACAGAGACCTGGTAGTAGTAAATGGTTGCTAAAATGACGGAGATAATGTAATAAGCAGATCAAAATTAAAAACTGGTGATTATAATGTAATGGTAGTAAGATGTGGTGACAGTCGAAGTAATACCAAAACACCAGAATAATTCGTAATGAACTTGAAAATGTGCGGAGCGGACGCAGACGCTCCGCCAGACTTATAAACAGAAGGGGGTTTTGATATTTATCGCCTTGTGTTTATTACTATGGGAATTATACCCTTAATGACTTCCCGAACACCCTCGCCTCCCCCCCCCCGACAACCCCTGGCGACAGAAAATCCTATTGGCTATTAACAGTCAAGGAGTGGTGAGTTATTGCTCTCGGCGCGCAAAGTTGGGTCCCCGCAAACACCTTATGGTAATGCGATCGGCTCCGGCTCCGGCTTCAACCTCGGCTTCTTCCCCGGCTTCTTCCCCGGCTCCGGCTCTGATAACGTTGCCTGTGGTGTTTCCGTTTTGTTTATTGCCGGTGTCACTGTGTACCGGCGGGGGCGGGAATTCAAAGCCTACCCCTTCAGCAGGAGTCTTAAAGGAAACTTTTGCGTTGTATGTTCCGTAATACCGCTAAGAAAAGTTCAGCATCTATTAACATAGTATTAAGTGTTTATAAGATATGGATGGTGATGAGGTATTTCCATTGATGGTGTTTTTTTATTTATTTCCTATCTTTTAGGACTGCCATTGACAGTATTCAGAACTGTCATCGACACAGCCCTAATAATTGCTAGACTAAAGTGGTAGTAGATGGTTACTACCGCAGCTCCAATTTCTCAGTACTGTTGCAAACATTAATGTTTGAAGGGTATATAATAGTGAAATTACTAAAGTAGCGAAAGTGTATATAAGTCGCAATGCGGTGCAAACGTATCACTTACAATTAAGTAAACGCTTTGCTCGTCTTGCTTGAAGGACTTAGGGTTAGTAAGGTCTTGGAGTAAATTACTGATGAGAGGTTCTTTACTAGATGTACCAACAAAGTTATGAAGGTCGTGGAAATCTGCTGGAGCGATAGGAGTGTTCTTTCGATGAGGTCTATGTTCATCGGTGGGCGTTATCGGCTGATGATGAATATGATTCACGGCTTCACCGCCGATGAACCACTCCTCGTGTAAATATTGAAGCTGTTGATAAACCAAAAAAAAAAACTACAATCTATTACCATCGCACTCGATCACACGAACTTAGATAAAGACATAAAATTTTATTGTTCTCAGAACCGTAGTCGTGATTTTTAATGTTTCTACCCAAAAAAAAAAATGAAAAAAAAAACCCGTTTCGATTTCGATAAAAATCGGGTGAGGAACCGATGCACGTATGCGCTCGCCTAACATTCCCAGAAGCGACTCCCCCTTCTCCTCCCCTCATTCCCCCTTCTCTCCCCCCGCCTGAATATAAACACTCGTTAATATATGTTGTTATTGCTTTGATAATTGACTGCGATTGCCCGCCGGTGACTTACTGAGGTGCAGTAATGAGATCGAATCGAAACGCGGCTTTTGGAGTTTTTTTTTCATTATTTTTTATATATATATATACCCGTCTCATACAGAACCGCGCTATGTGGATGGGTGCAGTTGATTTAAATACTATATTTTACTGCCGAATTATCACCGTTTCACGTTTTGAGTTTATACGAAATTGACTGTCAACCTCTGTTATTTTTATGGTCGGATGTGGTATAAATTTAAAGACCATACCGTCGTTTGACGGTTGGACCTTTAGAGAAATAAAAAAAAATTGTTTTTTAATTATAACGAAAAGTAAACCGATTGAAATATACTTTGACTCAGTCTAACACTTTCACTGGTTACAATTAGTCATTGCTTTAAACCATGTATTAAATTGAGTAGTTTTAAATTTAAAAAAACCAGTGGTAATCTCTTGATGGTGACCGTCTAGGTAAGTACCATCTCAGCTCCTACTTCTACCGTCAAATTCAAACATTATTGCGGAACTTGAAGGGTGCGTGAAATTACTGAAAGAACGCCTTACGTCTGAAGGCGAGCGCAATGTGGTGTTGTGTATCATCTTAACCAGTGCTGTTATATCATATCACTTACTATCAGGTGAATGTCTCATTGCCTCATCGGAAAATAAAAAGTTATTTAGGAGTCATTATTTTACCTCATAAAGCAGTGTTTCCCAAAGTAGGCCATAAGAAAGCGATATGTCATTTAAGTGTAAGGGAATATGTCATTTAAAGGTAAGGAAATATTTCATTTAAGGGTAAGGGAATATATTATTTAATGGTAAGAGAATATGTCATTTAAGGGTAAGGGCTGAAATTAAAAATGAATGTTAAAATGGAACACTGCATTTTTTTAAATTGTGGTTGCATATAAATCATAAAAGAGACAGATAAGAAATTTACTCAAAATTGGGGTTAAAGGATTAAGAAGGTACCCTGTTATAAAGCGACGACGAAGGAACATCGTGGTGGTTTTAGTCGGTGCAAGTCCGACATGACTCGTCTTCTCCTTTGTATGCGAAGGCATTTCCTTAACCAAAAAAAAAGTATCAAGAATGTTAGGAAATTCCTCTCTAAAGTATATTCCTTTAATCCCTTTATACATCTTCAACCTTCACAATCATATGAAATGGTAAACAAAGACCTGTTGATATTCACACTTCCGGGAACCCGATTACACTACTCAATACATACAGAGATGGAGGTGTTACCGTCGCACGCTGCCGTCTGACGGTCAAATGTCACCAGTTGCTAAAGCGGCGACCGTCCGCCTATTCGTATCACATAAAACACTTGTATCACTGAAATTATGGTAAGTTCTCGGAACGGACGGCGGCGGCGAGTAACTACACTCACACACACAAGTTGTATGTTACAATTAAATTAAAAATATATGAGAGCGCACATAATTTTTTTCTTGCTATAGTATTGATAAACGTACCTAATCACTTTCCTGGTGATAGGTTAACGAAGACCGTCTAGTTACCACCTATTCCTATTGCACTAGAAAACTTTACTGAACCGATATGACTATGTTCCAGTTTAAAGGTAGTCAAAGCTAGTAAAATTACTGGGGTAACGAGACGAGATATGTCTCAAAGCGACGAGCGCAATGTGGTACAGTATGTACCATCATTACCAGCGTTGTTATAGGCAAGCGTGTCACTTACAATCAGGTGAACGCCTACTCGTCTCTTCGGATCGTTGAAAAAAATCTTATATAATTAAATATTTTTAGATTATTATAATAAAATTTATTTTTAGATTATTGCAGTTGATAAAGGATGTTCAAGTAAAACCTATATATAAATTTAAAACATCCTGTATCAATAAAGGAAGCAGTTATTTTACGGCACTAAGTTGACAGTCTTCTTTTAGCAGTAAGGTGAAGACTAGTAAAATGTATGTACTAGAAAAGACCATAGACAGTGATACCTTAATTTTTTTTTTATAAAAGACATATATCTAGATTTATAGAATGGTCTTTTCTGGTTTCATTGGTTCACTGGTAATAGGTCTCAATTACCATCTGCATAGGTACTACATTTCCTATTTCTACCACCAAATAGTAAAATGCAAACATTAATGTTCCACTTTGAAGGTGCTGTAACATAGTGAAATTACTGAGGTAGCGAGACTTAATATATGTGATAAGCCGGTGTAGTGCTATGTGAACATATGGGCAGGCGTATCACTTACAATTAGGTGAACGCCTTGCACATATATTAAAAAAATAAACAGCTGATGGTATGACTTTTTTACATAACTGTACGCAATACATCGACACGTTCGCGGACACTTTGGAGATGCCGAAACTAGATAGCGTTACTGCTTAAAGGTAAGGCGTAAAGTAAACCGCTTACTGCCTGCACGAGGGCCCGCTGTGGGATCGGACAGGCCCCAGAGGTCCCTTACCGCGAGTAGGGGCTCACTGAAATATTTAATAAAGTAACCCATTATATAAATACATATATATATACATGAATTACTGTGAAAGACAATAAGGCGATGGATTTATAGGTCTCACACAAATCGTAATCAAAGCCAATCTCACCAGCTCTGGTTCACCAACATTACCACAGTGGTAGGAGATGGTCTAAATCTATGGAGGGAGACCTATTTCAAGTGGACGTCTCTCGGATGGTGATGATGAAGCGCTTTTGGTGAAGGTACTCCTCAGCTCAAGAGGTGGTAGACGGTCTGTAGCAATAAAGACTCACCACCACCGTTCCTGTGCTGTGTTGCTAGTGAAGTCTTGAGGCATACGGTGTTCTCAAAGTCTGGTCTCTAAGGTGTAATCTAAGTCAGATGATGATGAACCGCTTTCGCGAAAGGTACCTACCAAGACAGTCTAAAGCAACAGAGCACTACCACCAATAACAATTGGTGCCTGGTGTGTCAGGTGACGCTTACCACCAGCCAAATAACCATCTTATCATACCGTGGTAATTTATTTTTTTAATACCACTTGACTTTGTCGCACTTGAACATATAAATTCCTTTATCACTCATCTACAACCGCCTACAGAAGCTGGTCATTAAAGATCATGATGAGATCATTTGAAGATCTTCGGCCTAGATCAGCTGCAGGTTGTTGTCGAATATCTCTTCTGAATCGAATTCCCTCATGATTGAAGGTCGTGGTCATGAACCCCACGCTTTGTCAGTTATAATGTAGTGGTATTTGCCTTCTCCATTCCACATAGCAGTCCGATGAATGATCCTCAGATATGTTGGTTTCCTCATGTTCTTCACCATCAATACATATTAGTTGGTGTTATACTAACTGTATATAAATTGAACAATCTATTAGTGTCTAGGATAACCACTATGAGGGATTAGTATCCACTAAAAATTAATCAGATCTAGGATCTACGGAAAGCGCTAGTTACTGCGCTGATTTAAATCTGATGATCAATTTGTAATTGTAGTTAACCTTAAACTCATTGCGAATTTGTTTTGAAGAGGCAAAGCAATCACCTGATGGTGAGTGCGTTAGTTAACATTGAGCTCATCACATTGATGTGTACAGTTTCGTTACCGCAGTAATTTCAGTTTGTTGCAAACCGGATTCAAACCTCGTACTTTCGGACGACCGTTTAAATCACGCACACGATATACATTTGTTGGTGACCAGGTTATTGGATTTAGGTATCGTTTACTGTTGCGCGATAACCCTTTAATTATTTAACTAAATAATGCACTAACTACAGCCACATATTGTACTGTGGTTCCGTACATTAATTACATTTAATGTATAATGGGTTTAACTACACAGAAGTTTCAACCGTTGTCTACGTCGCGATGGTATTGAGTATGATTGCGGTGTAATTATCTTGTGGGTGGTTTGATAACCGATCTGATGGTAACTAAAAATGCACTCTATACTGTTGATTTTAAACAGCTGTTTAGCAGCTTTCGACTGACAGACTCACCGGCGACATTATTTAATATAATTCTATTAAAGAATGCGCGGAGCAGCGCGCTGGGGATATCTTGGATACGATCGTCGCCTCTGATGATGGAGCCTTCCGCAATTATTCCGTGCGAAACACAGCCATCAGATGTAAACGTGGAATGGAAGCGACGTGCTTACTTAACCTGTACATATATAATCAACATATAAAAATATCCGGAAACTTATTAATCTTAATAAAACGGTTGAAGTATTTTGAGATAGAGCTCATGTCGGAATTGCAGGTAACGAGCTTGCGGATGTATTAGCTAAAAATGCTGCGTTGCATAAAACATCAACACCTGACTATGACCAATGTCCCATCGCTTACATAAAACAATTGGAGTGATAGATACACAGAAAGCAATACAGCGGCGGTAACAAAAGCATTTCTTCCCAATAACAAAGCATATGCACTGTTAAAAAGTATGAAGTTA
>DWLS01006834.1:0-11276 GCA_018246255.1 Pachliopta kotzebuea | reverse complement strand
GACCCCAAGACATGGTTCTGAGTATTTCGATAACACCGCAGCGTTACCTAATACTCTTCCCAAACCAAAGTATTATACATGTTATTGTATATGTTTATATATTTCAATAACATAGTAATTCGAATTACAATCGTGTTTATGTTTGTCCAATTCGATATTACACTGGCAAAAGTTATCGATTCGAGCGATTTTTATTTCGGGCACGTTTTAAGGGAACGTGTTGGGTTCCGTAATTTGACTTTAGCGACTAAATTCACCGAATTCGCAAATACGTTTTTTACATTAATCTTGAATTATGGTGACCCTTGGACAAATAAAAAGATTTCGCTAAGGAATACAGAAGCATGAGATCTTATTAATTTTTTCTCTGACTTCCTTGGTACATAGTCAATGTGATGTAGGGAAGGTTTCGTTATTTCTCTGTCACTTCGACTTATCTTTACCGGTCATTTATAAAATATAAAAATGAGGCTGTATTGGTTTGTTAACGAATGAAGCAACGAACGAGGAGCAAATGATAAACATTAAATTAAGGTCTTTTTTTAATTATAAACGCAATTATAATGAAATAAATGAGTTTAACTAATTGTACTAATTCTCCGCCGAATTAATTACACTCCATGATGTAACCCATTCCGAGTAAATTATATTACTGGAACTAGTATATGCGGTCGTATAAAGTAAACCCGCGCATGAGTAAATCCAAGTAACACTAACTTACATTACGCATTCACGTGAAAGGGTCATTAATGGGTATCAATTTGTCACTGACATGGGGTGCGATTTAATGAGTTCCCCACAGATTAAGGGATCTAAGTTGGATACCTATTTTACAAGGCCATTTCTTAATGTGCGAGAATAAAATTAAGTCCATTACTGTCTTTTTAGAATTGAAGCTGTGATAGCACAGTTTACAGAGCTGTTCGAAAGAGTGAGTTAATTTCATGAACAGAGCTTTCTTTGAAAGAAAACGTTGTGTGTAAACTTCTTTCGTGGACAAATTGAATCTAACATATTATTATATTATATTGACTTGAATTGTAAAAAACCTATGACAAAAAGAAATATTTTTACAAGACAATTGAAGCATGAAGGCCTCATTAATTTTCCTCTTCTCTATTATTACTATTACACATCATTAGCAATAATTATTAAGTTAAATGGATAAATTAATACCTGCAACAAAAACTTAGCACAACTTCAAAGAAATTAATATTTTCTATACACAGAGAAAAAAGTTTAGAATGATAAAACTAGTGCATAACATAAATTTAACTTTCTATCAATTTCCACCAATTATAAAATTATTTCTTCTGATACAGTACAATACTGAAATTAATAACTTATTTATTTATTGTGTATCTATGTATGTATATTAAGCTCAATCAAAAATAATTTTTCATCATATTTAAAACTTTTCGAAAAGAGAACCTGCAAAGGGAAACGTTTTAATACCAAACAGCGTAAAACAAATAACTGCTATCGAAATAACAAAAAGGGAATTTTCATATGTAAAAAAAACCCAAATAAAAAATCTAATATTTTTTTACTGTTCATTTGTTGGTTGGTAACAGTGACTCTGGGCTGCGCTGGAAAATATGAAAACGCAAAAAAGTTACCAATTTAAATACTTCAGATTGCAGTGTATACAACAGCATTTCCAAGTTCACTACAATAAATTAAAAAATATTGTTAGATCATTTTACTGCTAGATCTTTTTTAAAGCTTACCATCTATTGGCATAGGAGATACATACTAAGAAATATAGCAAAATTGATCCTGCCTGGTCTCCAGCGATAAAGACTTAAACCCACTAATCTGTTTAATATATTCATTCATTCATCAGCCGATGGACGCCCCGGCAGTACATAGACATCCCACAAAAATCTTTACTCCAAGCGGTCTCTTCTCCAGCTTCTTGTGACCTTTACCATACCGTCGTACCACTTTGTGAGGGTTTCCTTCCAGTACCGCGTTTACCGGTACGTGATCGCCACTCTAGGAATTTACTGTCCTTTCGGCAGTCAGTCCTTCGAGCAATAAGCCCTGCCTGTTACCACTTCAGCCTAACAATCCTTAGGGCTTGCCAGTGACCTTAGTTCTTCTACGGATCTCCTCATTTCTGATTTACAGAGATACTCCGAGCACAGACCTCTCCATTGCCCTTTAGGTGACGCTGAACCTCTTTATAAAGCCTCTTATAAATGGCCACGTATAAATTCCGTATATTATCACTGGAAACACAATTGAAGTGGAAGATTTGACGTTAAATAAGTGAACTACAATTGATCAATTATTGAACTTCAGAAATCTCACATTAAATAATTTTTTTGACCTTGACTTTGTCTTTGAAGACTGTAGTCATCAGACACTGTAGTAGCTGAGACAAGAATATGTTTAATATATATCTTAAATTAGTTACTGTTTTGCCTTTTAAATTGTTAATTTAATTACGTTTAAATAAAAGTTTGTTTAGTACAAATTGTTCATTCGTTCCACACTCGATTTGGTCCTCGTACCGTACAATATATTGTTCGTCATAGCTTCTGAACAATACGCGATTTGTTGGAAGAAATTAATCTTAATTTATAAAAGGCGTTCACAATACAAAAGAAGTCTGAAGAAATGAACGTCAAGACGTCTTTTGTTGTCTAAATTCAATACGTCAGACTGTTTTTGTGTTCAAAGATAATTTAAAATGTATTGATGATATAAATTTGAATAGAAAGCTACGCTTTATGTACTATTTTATTCTACTGCGTAAGAAATGGTTTAGGATATTCCAAGTATTCCCTCGTAAACTATAAGTCGACTAAAGAAGGAACATTTACGTAAGAAAGGAGCAGATTCTGCTAAAGACCTTCCAGCATTGGTAAAATATCGCTTAATATCTTAATTTGAAATATTTAAAAAGATACTGTTACGCAATAGAGGTTTTATGTCATATCTTTATTAGGTTCTCAGCCTCCTTACCACTACAATATAAGGCTATTAGCCCTATAGTTATGTTATAATCCCCGTTAACTTTAACTTATAGCCGCTAGAGATATTCACCTTCATTACACATCGCCGCTCTGCGCCCTTCAATCTGTATTATATTAACCACCTGAAACATAATATTTGCTTAAGATATTAAATCTTAAGTAACTGGGTTAAACGCTTACGTATCCTCTAGACGAAGGGATTGACCTGGTTATAAGATCTTCGCTTTTTTAATATCATAATTTCAGCACTATCCACTGCTGAGCTCACCTCTTATAACCAATTATTACTTACGATCTTCATCACTTTTACAGATGGTAGGTCTCAATTACCGTTGAAGCAGCAGGTACAACCGCAGCTCCTATCACAGCCGATAAATAGTACTGTGCAAACATTACTGTGTTCCGATTTGGAGGATACTGAATACTAGAGAAATTACTGCGGTAAAGAGTGTAACTTCTTACGTCTTAAAGCGATGAAACCGATGTGGTGCTGTGTATACCATCTTAATCAGCGTTACATTGTTATGAGCAACTGTATCACTTACAATCAGGTGAACGCCTCTCATTGACTCATAGTACAATAAAACAGTTTGAGGGTATGCATGGCAGACGGTGGTCCTACCCTGCCCTTGCCAGTACCTGGTCTTCACTTAGTGATCTTTCTTAATGGTGAAATTTTATTTATTTAAAAGCTTTATTGACATAATTAAATTCGTGGTCCAATAGGCGGACTTAAAGCCAATTGGCATTCTCTGCCAGTCAACCTAGGAGGTGGGAGATGCTGTGGCAGTAGAAATGAGAAAATTAAATTTCAAACTTAAAATCAAATTAGTGTTAACTCTATATAGATAAACGTACAATACTATGTATAGATACAAAAATATAAGTTATGACAATATTAATTGATTTAGAATATAATCTTAAATTTAATTGCACAGTAAGCAAATTAACTAGTACGAAACGTTCGAAGGTGAAGTTGGAAGTACTTATAATAATGTTAAAACAAATTAGATAATGTATCGGACCAGCTGGGTATCCGTCGTTGGCACATATCTTGAGATCATCAATCATGACTCACGTCGGCGTCTTTGAAGTTTAATCTGTCAGGACTGGGCACGGCGACCTAACTGTATTCCGTAACCCGCTGGAGATTTTGCGTGCTGTGAAATGTAAGCAACTGTTAGATGATCGCAACTTTCAAATCAGCACTTCCCGTGTCAATATTGGTTTACGTAGTATGGTTACCACTGGTTTATGATTCTATTATTAGTAAAAATTATTTAAATATCAGCTCACCACTCCTTCTGCATGCGTCTCTTCAACTAGTAAAGATTGGACAACAGGTCAGCGTTTTCCTTTCTGTTACATACTAAGTGATCTACTCATTGATGTTGTCTTGGCTATGGTTTACTTCTACGACCGATGTTTCTCTTACTCTATTCTTCGACGAATCGATGAGACGAGCAAAGCGTTCATCTGGTAGTAATTGATACGCTTGTACATAACAACACGGCGCTGGTTAAGCTGGTATACACAGCGCTCGTCACTTTGAGACATAAGGTGTTAAATCTCGTTACCCCAGTAATTTTACTAGTATATACCCCTGCAAACTGAAACACAATAAGGTTTGCATAATACTATTTGGCGGTTGTCTTCGGTAACAAAGGTCTTCCAAGTATTATAGGAAGACAGTAATAAAAAGCTAATTGTGAAGCAGAATATTTGCAAACAATATCTTAAGATCTGTAGTAGGGTAACCTTAAAGAATATATTTTTTATATCTTTGCGAAGAGATGCAACAAGTTGTATATAAAAACCGAACCTGTACAACAAAAGTCTCTTTACACATTACATACTAAAAACTATACGGTCTTTCAAACTAACTCAATATTCATTAGATCTGATTTAAAATACGTTAAAATACTTACTTAATTCTTTTTTTAATTAAAGTTGATTGAGTTTAATAAAGTAAAATCAACGAATAAAAATATATATGTTTCCCTTTGTTTTTGCACAACTGATTTTGCCTGTTCTTTTTATCTTTATAAAAGCGTATCGAGCGTGCAATTTATTTTAAGTGCCTATTGCGAACGCAGGGGAATTTTGTAACAATTGCTTGCAATCGTATTTTTGGTGTTTCTTGTCTTTTGTTTCATTAAGGAGTAATTGTACAGAAATGAAATATAACATTGCATTAACATGCCTCAGCAGATATGGCCGTTTCGTTTGTGCTTAATGTATTTTTGTGTTTATATATAAAAATGCGAACAGTGAACAGAACCTTTAGTTATGTATATTTATTTTCGGCATCATTACCATTTTCTGTATTAGGCAAACATGCTGTAATTATATATTTAAATAAGCAGTGCCTTTACATATAACTTTCACATACTTTGTACCTTAATAATAATTATTACACAAATAGATTTGTAGTAATAAATAACTAAAAAAAACAATTTAAACGAATTCTTAGACAAACATTACACAATCTTACATCTAACTGAAAGCAATTTTCATGAAAAACTTTAACTTGTATGTTGATATTGGATTTTGAGATCTTAGCACGTATATTGTAAATATGTATAATATAACATTTGATTTCAATAACAAATGAGTATGTACTCTTTATCAAAGAGCGGGTGTTGAAATTAAATTCTTTCTCTACCTTGTCGGTGGCACTTTTAATAGTAAGGTTGTAAATGAGATTATTTATTAATGATTAAAACAGTGTTATTGCTGCTAGTGTAGAAATATGCAAAGTAGAAACCCTCAAGGCATTGTAAAAGCCGACTAAAAAAAAATTCTCTTCCTCTTAATAAGCTTCTTCGACTAGCAGAGGTTAGCGATCAGTTCACCATATATCATGATTAAAATACTACAGATTTACTTTACCAGCATACTACGAGGCGAGTATTACAAATGTTACAGTAGATAGTAATAGACAGAAAAATAAAATTGATTAACTTCTTGAATGCTATATGCTAAGAACAAAATACCTTAGAAATTAATTTAAAATAAATAACAACCTTTTCAACCAGACTCATATACACTTTTTAAAATGTTCCAATAGTATTAACTACACTATATTATTATAATTTTACTTGTCATCGTGATAGTCATGCAGTAAATATTTACATTATACTATGGAGAGTTTCCTTTGTATATTCGTGATGAGTATCAAATATCAAGCTAACATTTTCCAAAATCAGTTACGTAGTAAGGGTGAGCACGTATAGTACAATAAGAAATATTTAGTTTCATACATATACGTACCGTTTTTGTATATACACAGTATCTCACATGGATAGGGAATGACGCGTGCCTACAATAAATCGAGCTGATGTCTGGCGGAACGCCCGTCGCATCAGAAACAACCTTGAACATCAAATATGCATCAGTGAATATGATATTGAAGTATAGCGACCGTATATACTTATTCAATTTTTAATGTCAAGGGGAGAAAAGGAAGAGGGGTGGGGGGTGGGTGGTAGCAAAGACAACTTTCACACTTACGAATATTTTGTTTTTTTATTATTACATTTAGAAGTCATGAGAGCTACAGACATCCATAACCTTACAACCCAGTTGTAAGATAAAAGTGAGTGCTGAACGTCCCAAATACAAAACCAAGACAGGTTAAGTGAAAATCCTGATAGCTACACTTCAGCAGTAGCAACGTTAGGCTAGGTTTAGGTTAATAGGCCGTAGGCCTCGTGGTCCTCGTCCCCAACATCAGATGAGCTATATACTTCGCAAAATACGGGTCAGTGCTATCATCATCAGAGAATATATAAAGTCTCGAAGACGCGCGGGTTCGAACCTTAATAAGCTTGAAGTTTCAGTTGAGAACATCATCATGAGAATTTCGTCGTTAGCATCCATATTTTTAAGCTAATTTTTTATTCGAAAAGACAGGCCGAGGAAGGCGTTCATCTGTTAGTAAGTAATATACTTACCTATAACCAAGGGGTACTGTTTAAATTGGTACACTACAATACATTGCGTTTATTGCCGTGAGATGTTAGGTGTTAAATCTCGTTACGCCAGTAATTTCATTACCTTACAGCACCATACAAACCGGAACACACTATAGTAATACTTGGCGGCAGAATTCTGATTTGGATTTAAAGCCCGAGTGCGCTTTGTTTGTGAAGCTTGAGCTTTCAGTGAAGGAAATCATCATGATAAATCTGATGTTACCGATCACCTTTTTAAACTAAACTATTAGTTATTATCACATACGAAAATATTTATTCATTAATATACACATTCCAGCTTCGTTGTAGCTTATTACTAATGTTTTACATTGTTGAGCAAAGGCTAAAAGTGCTAAAGCGGCTAAAAAGGAATTTCCATTTGCTGAGCGATTGGAAATTCCATCTTAGTCGTCGGATTGCCCGCTCACTATGGAACTTAATTTCGCACTTTGTTACGAGCTCTGCTACTGCGGCTCATTGCTTTGCTATGAAACAAAAAAACCCTAGATCGTTTCCGCTCCGAAATATGAAACGAATACAAAATAGAAAAACGGAAAACAGTGAATCTAAAACATATAAACAAAACGTATAAGCAAATTTGGTGTAAGCTCAAAACACCAAAAAGGAAATTTAATTCCCATGATGAATAGATGGGGAGGAAAAAAACAAACTTCTCAATTGCTTTAACTGAACTTTGGACGAGTGTGTAGGTACCGTTGGGACATGAAAAGTTGGAAGACACAGGAACATTTCAGCGTGGAAGGACTGTGGGGAAAAAACGTGGAACACTGCAGAAAGACCATCATTTGATCAATATGATAATGATAAAACGGGGAGAAGGGTGTAAGGGGTACCATACAACAGCTCACGAGACCCAAGCCAACCTTATCTGGTTTTCGTTCCCCCAGCTAATCACCTAACGAGGCTCTGGCTCTTAAACCCTCATTTGACCAGCGTGGAGGGAGATCGCTCAAATGCCCCTTTTATTAGGAAAAGCTTCAACAGAGTTAGACGTTTAACAACAAAAAAAAGGAAACTGAGAAAATATTACTGTTCCCTGTAAGACGCTATAGCTAGTAAAAGTACTAGTTTAGCGAGATTTAAAATTTTATGTCACAAAACGACGAAGAATGTATTACGGTTTTTATTGACAGGAAATAACTATGAATGTAAATTATATTTTGAGGTTTGTTTTTGTCCTTCCTAACCATTCACCACGCATTCCTATCCCCATAGGTGTAGCGAGGTGGAAGACCTATGTCCAGCAGTGGACGTCTATCAGCTGATGAATCAATGAATAAAATATATTATTAATGTTTGAACAATGAATACAAGAAAATAAAAGTATTTTGATTTATTTGGTGAGAGGAGAAAGGCGTTCAGCTGATGATAAGTGATACGCTTGCACATAACAAAGTGGCGCTATTTAGGATGGTATACAGCACAATAACGCATTCGCCGCCTTGAGATATAAGGTGATAAGTCTCGTTACCCCAGTAATTTTACTAGCATACATCAAACCGAAACACAGCCATGTTCGCACATAACTATTTGGCGGTAGAAATAGAAGCTGCTGTGGTACTTATTTATAGGCAGGTATAGAAATACCAGACAGATATCTATAGGTAGGTCTTTTTTGCCGGAGACTATCTAGATAGGTACGACTGCAGTTCCTATTTCTGCCGCCTAATAGCAATGTTCCAACTTTACTTTGTTCCGGTTTGTAGGGAACTGTAGCTAGTGAAATTACTGGGGTAACAGAACTTAACATCTGAGGACTCAAGGCGACGAACGCAATGTGGTACTGATTATATCAATTTAAATAATGCCCCGTTATGGGCAGACGTATCACTTACTATCAGGTGAACGCCTTGCTCGTTACGTCGGCTCATAAAATAAAAAAAACAAAGTTCTTCTATTCTAAGATATTTCTATTAAAACCATATCCATTGTCATATTTTAGGTAATAACAAAAAGCGGATTATCAATTGGACCTCTCTCTAATTTTCTTGGACCTCTCTTAACTTTTAACGAAGTGGTCCTATTTTAATGCTTCTTTTTGTTTGTAGAAGTATATCTCGGAGTTGATTTAAAAAACCTTAAGTATGAGAAAGTTTGGTTTGTAATGTGTTATTAAACTCTAAATATATTTGATATTCCAACGTTGGAATGATAATATAAACCTAGTTTCTGCAAATGTTGGATAAGCGCGAGCAATTTACAATTTCAAGTAGACACAACGTTGTCTTAATTGCGTTGTGAACGGCGATTTGACTTTAAAATACGCTGCATCCGCTTTACATCCACTTCTTTTATTGTTGCCTGTAAACTGAGCTCTATTTAAACCCCGGAATTATAATTTTAAAATATTAAATTAATTATAATTTTAAAAACCTTCTATATTAACGCTTTACATTTTATATACAACTTTAAACAAATCTGTAACCTACTGTGGAATGACTATTGCCGTAGACTGTCTAGGTAGGTACCATGGAAGCTCTTATTGCAGCCGACTAACAGAACTGTGGAAACATTACTGTTTTCCAGTTTTAAGGGTATGTTAGTAAGTAGTTAATAATAGAAGGTAGTAGAGAGTGTTAGAAGTAGAGAGTAATGAGACTTACGTATCACGGCGACGAGGGCATCGTGGTGCAGTGTATACCATCTTAACCAGCGCTGCGTTTTTGTGATCAAGCGTATCACTTATCTTCATGTGCTTGTTTTATTATTTAAAAACGAAATATAGAACTTATACAGAAATATTACTTTAAGGTAATGAAGTTATATATTAAAACTTTTAAATTTAATCTGTTGTGTTGTTAAAAATCTTAAAAGTACTATATTCTGTTATATTTTAAACCTTAATGTGTCTGTTAGCTAAAGAGGTATTATGTTAATGTACAAACTTTTGGGATATCTATACGTAACTCAAGGTTTCTTCAAAGTTTCAATTTGAAGCGCATTATATTAAACCACGTTATTTTTTAAATGATTTTTGTAATTGTTTGCATAGCGAAGTACTTTTCATCATCAAACCGCAGCGTTTCAATGCTGGACACAAGAACGACAATTATTTATTTAATTATATTTATCGTTATACTTGTAAGTAAGGAAACTAGAAGAAAATGTTCTTGTGAACTTGTATTGAATTTGCTGAGGGATTTTTTTATGCTACTGGGCGACAAGCAAGGCATTCACCTGATGATAAGTAATACGCTTGGCCATAACAATGTGGCGCTGGTTAAGATGGTATACACTTTATATTGTGCTTGTCGCTTTGAAACGTACGGTGTTATGTCTCGTTGTCCTAGTAATTTAACTAATATATAGCACTCTTCAAACCGGAACACAGTAATTTTTGCACATTATTATTTGGCGGCAGAAAAAGAAACGGCGGTGGTACTTACGAAAACGGTATCTAGTAACGTAAGCCAACAATAGGTTATTTATAATTATATAAACACAATATTGTTAGTCACTGTTAAAATACTTGTTACAAATACTAACGTCTAATTTATAAAAAAATATTTAAATTTATGATTTAAATTCATAAATAAAGTTTTAAAATAGAAAAAAGCGTTTAAGTCTTGAATAGAAATAATAAAGGAACAATGTTGGAAACGGTATAACTAAAATTTTTTAATTAAATGTTCACAGCACAGATACAATAACAGACTTAATTAATACCCTTTGTTTATTATGTTACATCTAGCTCCTTTAACACTGTAAATTAATGTATGTTACTACATGTTTTATACAACCTTAAATTGTACCTATTTATTTAAATATGTACATCTTGCTTTATTAGTTGCCAGTTAGTCGTATACCCTTTACATATTTCTTACTTATCATACGTACAATATATATAATCTATTCTCTTCTGCATATAGTTATTTACAATTTGTATGTACTGTTTATTTACACTAATTAATACCTTTGGATTTGGCAATAAAAAGCAATAGGATCACCATCACCAATCAGAGCGGGGCCGGCGCTTATTTCCCCGAAGGATCTTAAAGCAACTCCTAGATTATGCGTTACCGATATGAAACTGTTTGATTGTTAGACCACTGGGAGGTCCCGTCGTAATTCTAATCCAAGTTAGTTTCACAAGATCATAAACTTAATATTTATATATAATAACTTATTTGTTAGAACCATTCAATAAAAAACATTGTATGTTCATATATATACTTTTTACTTATTGCATTTAATTGGAGATCTTTGGGGTAGGCTTATGTGAAAACGCTCAGAAGGACTTCAATTAAACCACAATAACTTCACAAACACTTTTATTAAATGCACTTCGCCTAAC
>DWLS01006833.1:0-11277 GCA_018246255.1 Pachliopta kotzebuea | reverse complement strand
TCTTGGTCACATAAAGTATGGTGATAATTATTCTATAAGGATAATTTTCATTATGGAAGAAAGGGATAGTCACAATGGCTTCCTCGCCGATGCTCTTAGCGATATTAATTTTTGAAAACAACACGAGAGAGGGCCATGAGGAAAAATTGTACCGCGTTAATTACTCAGCCATTAGTTGTAAAGGTCCTTTAAGGAGAAAGAGTATAATTAAAAGAAAAAAATAACAAATGTAATGAATAAAGACATTTTATTTGAGGCCCTATTAAGTAATGCTGAAGTTGTTATAAGAAATTGTTCAGTAACAAGTTTAAAAGAAATCGCTTTAGATTACAAACTCTGAATTTTTAACATGATTAGGGAATGAGGGGTCATATTCAACAACTCACAGGATTCAAGCCAAACTCATCAGCTCGTGGTGTAGCGTGGTGAGGCTTTAGCTCCACACATTAGGTCAGCGGGGTGGGAGACAGCCCAAATTCTCCTACTACAGGGCTAGGTCTATATCCGCTAGTGGACGTTATCGGCTGTTAATCATGAACTTTTTTATGCTTCCAGTCGACGAGACAAGCAATGTGTTCACCTGTTGGTTAATGATAGGCTTGCCCATAACAACGCGGCGCTGGTTAAGATGGTCAGCCTTGAGGTATAGGTTAAGTAGAAACCCCAGTAAGTTCACTAGCATACACTACCTCTCGGAATACAGTAATGTTTACACATTACTCTTTGCCGGTAGAAATAGGAGCTGTAGTGATACCTACCAGCAACAGAGATCTACCACCAATTAGTTATAAGTATAAATTAATTATAATTCTCTTAATCGAAAAAATCTTGTTTAACCTAAAATTATCTTAAAAGGAATTAATGTTTATTACTATAGTAATAATTTATAACTGTACAGCAAAACCCCTCATCATCATATCAAAACCCTTCCCCTCAGCTAACATTGTATAGACTTGGAACCAATATCGCCCAAGGGACAGTTTCAAAATATCGCAGGGGATGTTTGTTTGATAAACTTTACATTGGCTTTAGTAAATAAAATTATACGTAAACATATTAAAACCTTTTTCTAATATGTTTTATAAGGTCTTACTTTATGTTTATGTCGAAACGTTTAAGCACCCTTCAAACCGGAACACAGTAATATTTGTTCATTACTATTAATAAACGGCTACAGGAGCCGCGGTGTTACTTACATAGACGGTCTCCGGCAATAGAGTGGTGAAAAAAAGAGCTAAAACAGATTTAATAAAAATCTACTTCCAGTATATCATAGACTTTTCACCAAACTTGCTACATCAGTGTTTCCCAACATTCTTGATCCCGAGTCCCACTTTTGAGTAAAATGTTTTTTTGTGGCCGTCTCAGATATTGTGCTTCTCCAAAAACATTAAAACACTTTAAAGTTTTAGATTTCGTCCTTGTGGGGCCTATGCCTTGCCTGGGGAAATACTAGTCTAGATCATTCTATAACCTAAAATTGACACTATAAATTTATTTTCATAATGGACATCTTTGTTGGTTGACTACAGGAATATATTCTCGATTTTAATAACAGGTTTTTTAGATTTGCTCACTGGGTCTCTGGTGTTGATGATAATAACAGCGAAGGCTTCACTGATTTTGAAGTCGTCTTGAATGTATACATTTGGGACTTAACCTGACTGAGTTTTGTTATCATCTAACCTGTACGAGGGAAGTGCATTTTGTTACTGCTGTATCTTTATATTATCTTCTTGACTTATAGGTCATTGTTGAACGTAATAAAGAGTGTAAAGGGTCCCACACTACATCACATGGTACCCAAGCTAATATCACCTGCTTGTGGTGCATCCTTCTAATCAACAAACGAGGCTCTGGCTCCCCACCAACCCACATTGGGCCAGCGTGGTTGGAGATAGCCCAAATCCCTCTGCCTATGTCTAGAAGTGGATGTATACAGGCTGATGATGATTATCCTAATGATATTCACAGGTTTACACCTGTGTGCTTATGTACTGAAATATTTTCATAACTTCTTAAAATTAACATAAAGTTTGAAATGAAAGCTTTGAGCTTAAAGCGTACTTAAAGCCCCTCAAAGCCTCGATTTACATAGAGGTATATTTAGAAAAGGAATCTCATGTTAGATTTAGGATATTCCTAGTACAAATACAGAACGATCTGGTATATAATTAGAAGAGTACGTAGACTGGAAGATAATACAATAGGTAGTATGTGGACCTTTAGATGATGTGTGATGTGTAGGAGGGATAAAAGGTCCCATACAAACCTCACGAGATCCATACCAACCTCTTCTCGAGATGTATCCTGCTACAACAAACGAGGCGCTGGCTTCTCATCAACCTACATAGAGCCAGCGTGGTGGGAGATGGCCCTCATCCCTCCATTATTAAGAGAGGCCTATGCCCAACGGTGGACATCTATCGGCTGATGAAGATAAAGATTACACGATGTGATTAAATAAGCATAAAAAACTTATCTATATTTATTATTAATAATCTCTGCTTTTCCCTGATATAATTATGAATATTCAGGGTTTTTTTACTTTTTATTTATATATTAATACTTATGTTATCTCATCATCTATCATTAAAAACATGTACATACACATTTGTGTACATAGACATATTTTATTGTTATTATTTCTATTATTTAATATAGTCATTATTACTATTTCCAACTTCTTCCTGTTGTAGTCTTAGATATTTATGGTTATAAGAAATAATTTTTAATTAAATTATACTTAAAAAATACATAATCGTAATATGAGAAATAAGTTTATAATATATTGCCAAAAGACGTACTATATTTAAAATATAAGTAAGAACATGTAAAACGACTATATATGCATGTATGTACTGGTTTTATAATGGTAGATGATTAGATAGCATAAGTATTAAATGATGTGAATGAAAGGTTAAAAAGCCCTGAATAATAATATCATGGTAAAGCAGAATTTAATAAAAATTATGAGGGTGGATATAAATTTTTATTTCCTTATTAAAGTATATTTAATTTATATAACTTGTACATACGTAGCTATTGTGTAACTATCGACATTATTTGAAAACTTCCTCAGTAAAACTTTACAATCGTGGCCCAATGCTCAGCTCGAAACACTTTGCATTCTCTGTGTCTTCGGAAACTTAAGTTCCTCTCGTGTCCGTATATCCGAGGAAGTGCCGAACACAAAGGGATTTTATATCCGAAGTGTTTTGGTGCATTGCATATGCCATCTTGAGCGCCTCTATCGAATTACATAGAGCGCTTCCAAACGTACGGGAGAGTTCTGCTTCAAGCGTTATAAAATTATTCTCTACATATATTTTTTGAAGAAGATAAATATAATAGTAATCATATATATATATTACTGAATATAGGTTGTACTAATTGAAGCTATTTTCAGTATATTTCAAGTTTTTAAGCGAACATACCATGTTTATAAAAAAGACTAAAATTGGCTGTCTTTTTATTAGAACCTTTCTCTGTTATTCTTGTTTTATGATCAACAAAATTTATTAATTTAAAATTTCTCTATATACAGAAGCAGAAGATATTTTTAAACAGCTGAACCGTTTTTTATAAATATTACACTCATAGGTTATATTATTATATACACAGGCAATATAACTGCTGGAGTAATATGTAGACCTTACCGTTTTCCGGTCTGAAAGTCGCTGTAGTATTATTATATAATAGTACCTACATCATTAAAACTAAGATCTAGCAAAACTAGTGTAACTATAGATTTAAATCACGTAACCGATTTTGAAATTACTATTAAAGTTTCAAGATTCTGTTACGCCGTCGGCAGTGGCGAATAGGTAGGTATAGATCAATGATATATCAATTAAGATATATAAGTCATCGAAAAAACTTGTCGATTTTTACAACAGAGAATACACAAATTTTTTTATTTTAAATAACGACTACATTAATTTATTAATGAGGCTTTATAACTTATGTTTGAAAACGTTGCTGTAATTTTTTTTTTAAGTTTTCATTTCTCTTTAGAAATCTCATTCGTGTCGCGGTTGAAAAGATTATGAAAAACATTAGTAACGTTGCGGGATTTTCATTTGAAATTATGCAGGAATGAGCTGGTTTTTTTTCGAGAGTACTCGTTTAAGGAGCAGCCGCTGTTTCCTGACGTCTGGATTGCACGTCTCCAAGTGCTCGGGACACAATAGCGGAGCCCCCTTTGTGGCTGTACGGAGGACTGCATTCGGACGCCCTCCGTCAGCGAACTACTGTATGTTAGCGTATTGTTATCAACGTATTCAGTTGCAAAATGCTGACTTTTCAATCTAGACAGACATTTTTCATATGTCTCTATTTTTAATAATCTTCAAAGACCCTCAACTCACGACGCAAAAAGATAGATAAGTTATAAATAAAAAAGTAGGTAAACTCTTTTTTGCTCATGTTATGTTACAGTAAATTAACTTATAATCGTATTTTTACTTATAATATAAGCGTATAACTTACTATCAGGTGAAAGCCTTGCTCGTCTCGTAGCATAAACAATAATTCGATTATAATTTTTAACCCAATATTTACTGTAATTTTTATATACATGTGCTGCTGTGTATACTATATCGTATACACAACATCACATTGAGCCAGTCGCCTTGCGTCGTAAGTTGTTAGTCTCATTACCCCAGTAATTTCACCACCTTATAGTACCTTTCAAATCATTTATCCATCTCAACCAGCACCACCTCTTTAAAGACAGTCGTATCACTTCCAATCAGGTGTACGCCATGCTCATCTCATCGCTTAGATGCATATAAAAATATGTTCCACTATGTACAAGAGCATAAAACCAGCGGCTCTATTTTAAAACAAAATTAAATTATACAACAGTAACTTGGTGGTAGAAGTTAAAATTGTATGGTATTGAGAACCTATTCACTACGACTACATCAGATATTTGGAAAGCTATCGACGTTGTTTTGTATCTTCTTAATCAGCTGATAGACGTCCTCTGCTGGACTTTCTCTCCCAATAGTGGTAGAACTTAAGCCCTCTCCCACTACTCTTTTTATATGCTATTGTTCTCCTTCGTATTGTGGGTAAGGGTCATTTTGCTTTCTTTACTTTACTTTCTTTCTCTTTGTCTATATTATCTTACTCTACTATTCTCACTTTTATTCTTGTACATTAGTCGTATTCCTTTATATTTTTATCCCAATATATTGTCATTATCCTTTATATTACTATTTAATTCGTTACATAGTATATTTTTATTTTTAAGGACTTTTCCACCACTGGTCTGGTTACTTAGTAGGGAGCCGCAGGCAGATTTTTTGATTAGCAGGGTGCATCACAAGCAAAAGTTTGGCTTGGGTACTGTGTCTTATTGTGTGGGATCTTTCACATGCCGTTTTGTGTATACAATTTACGAAAATAACAAACTCAATAAATAGGGAGTCCGTAAATTAATTGCCTACCCCCAGCCGTGTAAGTTGGCGTATGGCACCGCCGACCCGGCTCAGCCGAACTAAATACATAAATTAATCATAACTTTGTATTTTACACAACGTTTACACACGCCGGGGAAACGTTATCGCATCTCATGTGTGAATTGTTAATTTAACCATAGTTTAATAAATACATCAACGCAGTACTTCATAATAAGATGCGAAGAACAACTATCTCAATTTGGTGCAGTGTAATCATTCTAACTAGCGCTACGTTACAAGATCATTACCATACACATCAGTGTGCAGACGTTCTTAAAGAAAATTGGTTAAGTCAGCCGAAATCATCATCAGCCGATTTACATCCATTGTTGGATATAGGCCTCCTCAAATAAAGGGAGGATTTTGACCGTGTAGACAGGTCAGTTCCTGTCGCCAAACCTTACTATCTTTTAGTTTAAAGGATGTTAGAGAAATTTGTGGGATAACGAGATCATCATCAGCCGATAGACGGCCACTACGGGTCTTAGGCCTTCTCCAAAAAGAGAGGAAGCTTAGGCCGTCCACGCTGCCTCAATTCGGATCGATTTGGAGCCAGAACCTCGGTTGGTGATTAGCAGAGTGCACCACGAGCTGGTGAGGTTTGTTTGCATGCCGTGTTGTGTGGGACCCCAAACGTCTCTTAAGTCAGCCATACAAAAGAGCAAACCAAAGGTAAAATGGATCAGTCGCCATATCTGAAATCAGCACAGAGTACACCCACACATCGCTATCATCATCATTGTTGTCATTATCATCATTAGCGTTGTCGTCCTCATCGTGTATTAGTCGTCATCAATTTTATTATCGTTATCTTCGTCATCATCTTAATCAGCGTTATCGTCATCATTGTCTTTATAATCATCACCATTATCATAGTCATAGTCGTTGGTATCATTATCATCATTAACATTGTTATTATTATCAGCTGCGGATAGAAGGATCGATATTGGCCATCACCATATATATACGATTTGATCGGTCCGTCGTATACGTACATTTTGTATAACACTGAAAACGGGGTCCTTTATTCGAATCAAATACTTCCGCGGCAGACTGGGATTGGAAGGCATTTGGCTATTTACTGGCCTCTTCAGCAGATTGCCCATTTAAAGTCGGTTTATGTATATAATTAATTTATTTATGTTTTTCTCTGCCCGAATATTATGAACTTTTTAATACTATTTTCATGGGAGCGGTGCATTTTCGTGGAAACTTTTATTAAAACGCGAGGAAAGTTTTAATGAATACAAACGGCCGCAAACTAATCCTTCGGTAATTTGGGATTTGGGCTCGCTGCCTAGCTGATACGGCATGAAATACGGTTTGTCCGGAAACGGTATATACATAGTTAAGTCGGCAGCAAAGAGGTTGGAGCACTTAAACAATGTTTAACTTAATTAACATTACTTATGTTTACGCGAATATTATACGTTTAGTAATGATAAAATTTAAGTGTTGATCAAGGTAAAGTAACGTAAATCTAATATAGAGCCGATGTTCTAAGAAGTCTGCAATCTGTAATGTTCTAGATTTATTAGACCTCCTTGCTAAAGAACATTGCTTCTTACCAAAAAATTATTCCTTTAAATTGGTCCTATTTTCAATTGAGAAAATAATACTATCATCGGATAAGGAACGCATTACTAATAAAATCAAATACTAAGAATACTACTACAAGATTTCAAACTAGCACATGTTGCATAAATGGTGCTTGGCCAGGTTTTTGGAATATTCAAGAAAAGTGTTTTGGAAATTTTAATACAATGCTGTTGAAGCGCAAGGCGTTGTATGCAAATACGAATTTATAGAAGGAATAGAAATAAACTCTAGACGTTGTAGTTTCGCTGCGGACTGGAATATTTTAACAAATGCTCAAGTTGGAAAATTGGAATTTATCGTACACGTAACTTTACGTAAGTAAAGGGGAACATATGTAGTTTTTAATTAAATTACATTTGAGAGAAACTGATTGAACTGATGAGAACTGATGATTTATTTGCAATATTTTTTCTAATATTGTATATTTATTAGTAAATATTAATACTCAGTATAATCATATATTTTTGTAATTTACTTCATTCACGTGTTTCATTTAAACTTAAAAAATGAAAAGTTGGATATAAATGGGAAGTATAATACAAAAACAGAGCAGCACGAATTAAACTTCACAATGTAGCTAAAAGTTGCGAAGTGAGAAAAAAAAAGTTAATTCTTCGCAAGTTAAGAAAGAAAAATGTATTCTAAGTAAAACAAGGAAACTCCTCCGGCTTAAGCTACGTCGTAACATGTTTGTAACTTACGCAATAAACGTACGCATTTGTATATGAATAAGTTGTAAGACTTGTAGACAAAAGACTTAAAGATCTGAAGAAGGTGGAGGGAAGCCGCTGGATACTGACAGAAGCAGAACAGATCGAGCTTCTATTATGTGACCCTGATAATGCTGGATTAAGCAATTATTGATTTAGCTCGTTTTATTATTAAATTCACTTAAATTTGCATTAAAAATTATATCTTCTGCTATTCTTTGTGAGAGAGAAGTTCTTTTTAAATAAAGCAACACGATTTGATACATGGCTTGCGAAGGACCAGATACCTTTTTTGTTAACTTTTCCACCCAAATTTTTAAATTTAAGCCAACTCTTAAATTATTATCACTATTGAATTATTTAAAGCCTCAAATTTTTATTCAAGTTGTAATTATTTCCGGCGGAGTTTAACGACAGCCGTCTCGTGTGACCCCGTTCTCTTTGAGTCGTTTCATGTTCAATTTACTTTCAATTAATCCTGAACTTCTGCACAAACCAGCGATTAACTTTAAAAAAAAGACAGAGTAATGAATGAATGAACCAAAGATCGGATGTATTATGAGGAAATAGAAAAAGAGAAGCAAGGATGTGACGATGAGGGCACGACACGGCGGGGCAGGGACGCGAGAAGGAATAAACGAAATTATGAATGCATGAATGAAAGAATTTATCAGTATGACGTGCGTTGTAAGCTTGTGAAATTACTGGGGTAACAAGACTTACCTTACTTCGCGGGGCAATAGGCGCAATGTACTCTATGCATATCATCTTATCTTGCACCACACTGTTATGGGTAACTAAATCACCTGCTATTAGGTGAAAGCCTAGCCCGTTACCTCGCCATGAAGAAAAAAAATCGTTCTTCCTTCTTCTTCCAGCACTGCGTTTACCGGTACTTTGCCACCACTAGCCCGTCAGTCCTTCAAATAATGTAACAGAAACATATGAACAGATAATCAATGATTAGATCCGAAAAAATTATATTAAAAAAACATTGTGAAGATTTATATTTATTTGTATTGATGATGATGATTAATTTATCACTGAAGGGAAAGGCAAAAGATTTAAGTCCATACAGCCAGGTCTTATTTTTGGTAATTATCTGAAAATTTTGGTAGTTTTAAAGGCCGAAGCCACGTCTTCGTTATTCTTGATTGTAAGGCCGGCGCCATGTCTTGTCTTATTGTTGTCATGTCTTATAATTCTCGGTCATAAGGCCACCCACTTCTTTGATGTTTTGAATTAGTCAAAGTCAAATCGATAAGCAATAATAGTAGAATCCAAATAAAAACCACTTATATTTCCAGACGCCCGTTTAAAATCCTGTTTTAAGGTAAAATCAAAAGCATGTCCGTTTGATCCAATTAGTCAATCCGCGGGAGTACAATCCAGACGTTTCGACTTTTCTGTTATTATTTGTTTAATCCTTTCCATATATAATCCAAATCTCCATTGTAACTTAATATTTTCACTTTGTTATAGAATATTATTCATTAAAACCAAAATTTTTAGTATAATAACAGCTAAGAAATTTTCGGCGCGAAACTACGTGCAGAACGCAGACTCGCGCCGCAAAATTTTTATTTATATTGAATTGATTCCGTAAGTGAAAGTTAATCAAAGGAGGTTATATGTGTAAAAATTAAAAACATCTTTTAAATCATCGAATCCGTAAAGGTGGCAGAACGTTACATTATTTAAATGGGACAATCAGAGCGGCGACATTTTTTTCCTGCATAGCGGTGGGTATAGCGGGGAGGGAGGAGAGGGACGGAAGGGAAGGGGAGAGAGGAGGAAGGAGGGGGGAAGAGGGGCCGCGTCACGACGTACCAACATACGGCGCGTAATTGCTTACTTTAAAAAGACATGACGCGGTATTCACATAAAACGGAACGATGTAAATATCTTCATTACGTTCATATATGTTCGTTTAATGAAGTATTAAGAAATTTATATGTTAGCTCAAACTAATATATACTAGCACAGCACACAGTATATTCTCTTTCAGAGATTCCAAGAAGAAGGAATACTCAATCGCCTTTTTTGTTCCCAATCGCATCGCTTGACAGCCGGCGCCATTGACAGTTCTTTTTTTTCCTCTGATTTTCTTTTCGGATCGCGTTACTGGCGCGATTGCCAACATATACAAGTAATTTTTTTAATTTACTAATAAAATTAACAAAATAATCACATATAACACGAAACGTACTATTATTATTATTCGGTTTATGGCTTCTATTGCTCTGCGCAATAATTTCGCCGATGTCTAGTGATGGTGAGAATACACACAGGGGATAAAGAATTATTCGGTGTAAAAGTGAAATTCTGCTAATATGAAAGAGAATCCAGAACTTTGGCGACGATTTTCCATTCGTAAAACGATAGACAACACAAATATATAGCACGGAGTACAGTAAATCGTGTAAAAAACATTATCAAAGAATATTTTCGTCCGTGTCAAATGACCGCCATTATCGAAACGTACTAAAAGTATTGAAAAAACGTCAAAGATTTGTCAACGATGATATGATTTATATCAGTCATCGCTCACACGAAATATGTAATACAATATGTTAGGACATAGCAAGAGCCAGGTATTTACATATATTTCAAAAGGTTGGTAGATATTAATTTTGAAGAAAGTATATACAATATATATATACATATACCACGAGGAACTAAAAGCCTTTTTGTTTGGTTTTACCATTGATAAATATTTACGCGTTTTTGGAGACGGGTTTAAATATCCCCATTACCTCTTTACTGAGAAAAACTTTTTCTAGTGATGGGCCAGTAATAAGAGAAAGTGACGTAATTATTTTTTTAAAATATCGCCTCTTTAAGTACAAATAAGTATCTTGTAATAAATCTAATGAATACATTACTTTCATTGATTTATTTTCATTAACGCTATTCAACTTATATCAAAAAAGTGAAAAAGCACTTTGTTCGTGATTTACGGGGGAATTTTCATTCTCCACTCACAATAATATGTGGATTCTTTTATATTATATGAAATGTAGTTATGATGTGTAATGTCTTTCCTTTGTGACCATTTTGTTCTAACTTCGCTTGCCAAGCCTCCGATTACGGCAGAAAATAAAAGAAACTTCCTTTTCAACGTTAATTTTACTGTAAATTATCTATGTGAGATATTTCTAGTCGCAGTAATTATTAGTAAATATTAGTACATAAAAGGAGAGTCTACTTTTACAGGTTTATAACACGGGAGTGGTAAAATAAAGAAGTATTATTGTTTTAATAAGATGAGTGTGAATTGGTTTTATTTTTTGTACACAGAAAGATACATACATTAGTGAGAGAAAAGTACAAAGGTGAGCTTAACCCTATAACAGTTGTTGTGTAATAATCTTAACTATTTACAATTATATATAAAGACACGTTGTTGAAAATCTTAATATGATATGTCGTCGCAGGCGATACAGAAATGTTTTTAAAAATTGTGACGTCAGCATTGCTGACGTCACGGTTACTTCCAT
>DWLS01006832.1:0-11277 GCA_018246255.1 Pachliopta kotzebuea | reverse complement strand
GAGCAACGGACGGAGGACACATTACTATTATTGTACGAATCTAAGTGTAAGTGCTGTAACTCTGAACGAATATATATTGTTTAACAGAAGTAGAGTGGTTTAATTTCTTTACAAACGACTAATATATAAGTCGTGATAGCCTAGTGGTTTGAGCCCCGGCCTTCCAATCCGAAAGTACTGGATACGAACCTGGCCTGCATCAATGAATTGTTCAATTTATGTGCATTTACAACACCAATCATCACGTGCTTTGATGGTGGAGAACATCGTGAGGAAACCTACATATTTATGTGATGACCATCCATCGGACTGCTATGTGGAATGGAGAAGGCAATGACAACACCAATACATTATAACTGACAAGGAAGTCGTCGTTTGGTATATATAATGACCAGGACCTTCAGTGATATGGAAACACGACTTAGAAGAGATAACGTCTGTTGTGTTTTCCAACCTTGATCCCATGTCCCACTTTTGAGTAAAAATTTTTTATGTCCCCACTCGGACCTCGTGATCTTTATCCAATACTTCCCCCTAAATATGCAATAAATTAAATTATCTAATTTTTTATATAAGTTTCAGAATGCATCACTAAACGACCGAATCCTTTTGGGGCCTCCGCCCTACTTTGGGTTACACTGGTCTAAAACAACCAAGACAGTTACTGATAGTCTCTTTTGCTGTCTTTAGAAGATTTATAATTTCTTTTGTCGGATTGATTATTTGAATAATTATTAAGTTACCGAAACTGATTAACCTACCTTCCAACAAAACATGTAATACAGAGGCGATGCCTAAAAGAAGAAGAAGAAAAGACATATAGTACAGAAATTAAAGACAGATACAGTGCAGAATGGAAGAAGAAATAGTAGGGAAAGGAGAAGACGAAAATAAAAATATATTAAAAGTATACAAGGACCCTTATCAAAAATGCGAAGAGGTAATGCTTAAAAGAACCTACTTTCCAAAAAAGGGTGTTATGTTACTTATTAACATTATTTTTTGATTATATCTGTCTGTCTTGGTAGAATGTTTGTAGTCTTTTCTACCGTTTCCTATCTTTTCTTTTATTCGATAAGCTGATGAGACGAGCAATGTGTTCACCTGATTGTAAGTGATACGCTTTCACATGCCGCTGGTTAAGATGATATAAATAGCACCATATTTTAATCGCCTTGAGACGTAACTCAAGTTTCATTACTCCAGTAATTTCATTAACATACACCCTTCAAACTACAACACAGTAATGTTTGCAAGTTACTGTTTGGTGGTAGAAATAGGTGGTAGTTACCTACTTAGACGGTCTCAGGGAAAAGAGACCTGATACCAATAATTTATTTTACTGTTGGTAGGACCTATAGGTACAGTTTCTACCGCTACATATTTTGTTATTTTAGGGGACAGTAAAGATTTATACAAAGTTGACTTTGTTATATGCAATCAGAAAATAGGAAAATTAAGATGCTATATTTATGGATGGATCATACTTTAATAGATCTTTAATATTAAAAAAAATATTCTTTTCTATATAAACTTCTTTAATAAGTTATTAGAAATTACATCCATATGTGAGAGCTGAGTCTAAACTAGAGAAAGTTTGAAGTCTATATATTATGACTTTATACGAGTTAAGTTTTATTTGTATATAAATCTGGTTAAGAAATATCATTAAAAATACATAATGCTGTATGTACTTTATTACGTAACAACCAGTTCTGCTCCACATGGTGAAAGTACCATTCATGCTGACTCCGCGGCCAACGAGCTTTCTCGTCGGAGAAGGTGGAAATGTGACGCTTTATGTAATATTATTATACTAGTATTTGCCCGTTGCATTCGCAAATAAAAAAAAAAAATTAAACAAAATCATAACTTTGTTACCATAGCTATGTATATATAGCATAGGTATATGTACAATATATAAAGAATATATCAGCCATTAAATTGGCGTAGCGATATCTCATTCCGCACGGACGCACGCCGATAATGGCAAGATATTAGAAGGATAATGGTACAACTATTTAGACTGAATTACTTTAATATTTACGTATCGATTTTTTAATGATTTTTAGTTGTTGAAAAAGTTTGTAGCTGTTTGCCAATAGATGGCGTAACTAGACATTGAAAGTTTCCATGAACTTAAGTATCCATAATTTACTTTCTACTAATATCTTTCGTTTCTTCGCGTTCGTCCGTGCAGAATGAGATGTCACTATGCCAATTTAATAGCCGACATATGTAGGTAATATATATAACTATGGTAATAAAGTTTTGAATTTTTTTTATAGTTTTTTATTTGTGAATGCAATGAGTAGTATATTTATAAATCTGATAATATTACAGCTGTACGATAATAATTTGAATTTCTTTATAGCAAACTTTAACTTATACTTAACGCGATATAAATCAATAAACGTATAGAAGCTTTAATTAACAAATTTCGTTTGGTAAATAAATTGAATTGTAATATTCTTGGGTTATTTGATAGGTTATACTAAAAGAAATTAGTTCACAGAAGTGTATTCTCGAGTACGTAGCAAAGACTAGAGAGAATGAAACATAGATAACCATAAACTTAATTTACAACATGATTCCTTTAATTTTGTTTGGAAGAATGTTAACCAGTTTTGTAGTTAGCAACACCTGCTGATGAGGTTCGGTTCTATCGGCGAGCTGACCGCATAACTTCTTCACGTCCCTCACCTCTAAGGTATCAAGTACTTATACAGAATTGGGGTCGATGGGCCTCTAAGTGCTCGCTTCGATTGTAAACTGACAGTGCTTTTTTACTCAGCTTTTAAAATATCATAACGTTTCTAAGAGACCAGAGAACGTAGAAAAGATATCAAAGATAAATAATTTACCATAGATTTTAATATATCTCTCTTCATACAGTCTTAAGTTTCAGTTAAAAAACTTATACCCTTGTAATAATGAAGAGAGTTGCAGGAACTTTTTATTGTCAATATTGTATTGATTATGATTTAGTCAAGTGTGTATCTGAATTTTGTTCCACCAAAATGAAACCTGAGATGATTCTCAGTCATATCCGGTTCCTGCGAACCAATCGGATGTGATACCGGAAGTCACTAAGTATCATAACTAAGCATATTTTTGATTTTTATACAAATACATTCCAGGTTATAATAGAAATTACTATTTATTAGTACTTCCGGTATAACCGGCAAACCGGAAGTGGGATCAAAAGTCACCAAGTACCTTAATGGTGCACATTTTTGATATCTTTATTGAAATAAATGTTCTTCCTCAAAAAATATTTTCTTTTATGTATATCCGGTAACAACCGGAAGTTGTCCGAAATCTGTATACTTATATATAGATCCTATATAGATATATCGCAATATTGACAGTGAGAGGAACGGCGTTACACAGACACTGTATTTACCTTATCTCTTCATTTCAGTAGAAGTCTTAGTTTCAAAGTAGTTACAGACTAACTGGAAAGTGCACAGAGTAGTGCTGTATCAGAACTTTCTACATAATTTTTATTACGAAATAAAATTTACATGGTTTATTAGAAGTAAGGGAAAGTTTAACTGTACATTTGATATAATAATAATAATAACAAATAGTTTTAATCCTACTAATATCTTTCCTTTCTTGGCGTGCGTCCGTGCAGAATAGGACGACGTTATGCAAACTTAATGGAAAAAACTGAAGTATCTCTATATAAAGAATGTATATTTATTTATTGTTACCAAATTCTTCAGTTAGGAATCCAACGTGCAATTACTAATATATTATAATAATTAATCTGATCTAACCTATCGCAGTAAGCCGTGATAGCCTAGTGGTTTGAACAACGGCCTACCGCAAGGTATCGGGTTCGAATCCGGCTTGCTTCAAAAATTATAAACTTATGTATATTTAGTATAACAATTAATATCACGTGCTATAAATCATGTATCAAACGATTAAGTGAGTTCCAGTATACAAGACTTAGGAGAATTATTCAATCATCTGTTTGTAGATGGAAAGTAGTAAGAAACTTCAGCTACGAAGGTCTTAATGCCTTTGATTACAAAACGTGAACTGATCTTAGAGAAATCCAGAACTGTTTGAACATTTAAGAATAATTTAAGGTATTGTAATTAAGTAGTAGTAATTTTTTATGTACAGTAATATTGTTAACATCATCTGGATCCACCTTCACATAAGTATACCTTTAGCAATGCTCATGGTAACTCCTTGGTATTTATACAAGGATATATCAAGTGTATAGTAGAACAGGTGAAGACGTGCAGTCGTGATGAAGACCTCTATTATAACACCCTCCTTTGTGTCGGTGGTGAAAATAAGCAGATGTCCGCTGGTGCTTAAACCTGATCAACTGTCGCTGCTTAACTCGTTGAGTGTGGCCAGTTAACGACGTTACTGGTAACAGTTAACCGTTTAACGGACAGGTTTGGGCGCGGCTGGTGACGGCTATTTGGGACCGTCCGTTATACTGTCAATATATTTATACTGCGACCTTAATTTCCGGTTAAATGGTATAAATAAAGATATTCAAATGTTTTGGGTGACCTAGCACCTGTTAATAGGCGATCAGATGCGGTGCCTTAATTTGTTTTTAAATTGGTTTTCTCTGTAAAGTGAGACAAGGAGTTAATTTTGCTCTTTACTTTTCTTTCCATTTCTCTACCTTCCAACTTTTTCCTACCGTATAGTTTTTACCTTTCCTCTCTTATTCTTCAATCTTTAGGCCTTTTTCATTTTTTAAATTTGCTTTTCATCGTAAAGTGAGACAGGAATTTAATTTTACTCCTAAGTTTTCGTTCCGTTTTTCTGCCTTTCAACTTTCCTCTGATTACCTTTCCTATCTTATTCTTCTATCTTTCACTCTGACAGTTTTTTTTAATAACTTAAAATTACTGTTACGGTGTTACTGGTGGTAACCATTCAAAAACAGACAGGCCGCAAGTCTGAATGGGCACTAAAGTAGGATAAAAAAGTTCATTACCAAGTTTCGTGGATAACTCACCTCATAACAGGTCTTAGATTCGTCTCCAGATTTCCTTGCTTATTAGTAAAAAAATTGTTCAGCTATTAATAAATGTCATGTTACCAGTAATAGAGAAATAAGCAATAAACAAGGTTTAACAAGGAACGATTGGAGTTGATATCTTTTGGGGAAGCCTATGCCCAGAAGTGTTCGTTGTTCGGCTGATGATAATGATGAAAGTACTACATATATTTATTATCCTATATAAAATACACATGATGTTTCAGATCATGAAAACAGATGTACGAGATGTAGATCTTTGGGGGAAACCTATTTCCAGCAGTGGACATTTATCGGCCTATGATGAAAGTTTAGCAATCAGTCCAGTTATAATATCGCAGTTAAGGGTTTAATGGTGCACGAGGTAGAAATTGGTTTTCCAATTTTTTTTGGAAACTTTGTGTTTATCTATCTGAACACGCGACTTGTGTAGCGGCGGCGATGTATCGATATTTATGTAGCTTTCTCCGTTTTAAAAGTTTATAGCTTCACTTAGAAACTTTTGATCCATTTTTTTTTAACTGCAACAAGCTCAATGGTGGTAGGTCTCAGGCAGCCTATAGTCTCCGGCTATCAAGAACAGGACTAAGGTAAGCCCTGCCTGTTGTAGAAGGAGACTGAAAAGGCTTTGAGAGTGGGAGCCCTCACTATCACTTTCCCCTGGTCAGTGGAGGCCAAGGGTAGTTTATATCATTTAGATTTTTAGCTTCTTCTAATTTCTATCATTCCATTTTCTTCGTCCTCTTGGTCGTCCATTCTTGTTTTATCATTCTTTCATTATCTATACCTTCTTATTTGTTTCTTCAGTAATTTGACTAGCATACAGCACCCTTTAAAATACAACACAGTAATGTTTGCACATTACTATTCTTGTTCTAAGTCGTATTTTCTCATGACTGAGGGTCGTGGTCATCATGTGCAGTGAACCACACGACTTCTTCCTTGTCAGTTATAATGTAGTGTAGGCATTGCCTTCTCCATTCCACATACTAATCCGACCGCGGATGGTCATCACATAGATATGTAGGTTTCCTCACGATGTTCTTCACCGTTAAAGGACGTGATATTAGTTGGTGTTATACTAACTGCACGTAATTTGAAAAATTCATTGGTGGAAGGCCAGCGTTCAAACCACTAGGATATTACGACTTCCTACATTAATAATTGGCGGTAGGAATAAGAGCTGCGTTGGTACCTTCTTATTGATACTCAGACAATACTACAGTGCTAAAATTCGCCAGCTGTAAATATTCCACAGTTTTGATATAACTGCTTTAATTACCGGTCATATTTATTAGCTGTTTTGTGGGGTCAATGAGACCACTAAACCCGTGTGAACGCAGAAATTATAAGTAATTTTTTGTACTAAATTTTTAATAAAAAAATGGTAATAATTCAGTAACACGCATCTCTAAAGTTAAAACAACTTTAAAGAATTCCCACAATATAAAACTTGTATATGTTATCATCAGTACCTAGTGATGAACAGACAAAACAGACTTACCAATTTTTTTATTAGACGAAACGAGCAAAGGTTCACCTGATGGTAAGTTATACGCTTGCCCATAAAACGCTGGTTAAGATGATATACACAGCACCACATTGCGCTCGCTTTGAAATGTTAACTGTTAAGTCATCACTCCAGTAATTTCACTATCATAAAGCACCTTTCAAATTACAACACAGTAATATTTGCACGTTACTATTTGGTAGTAGGAATAGGAGCTGCGGTTGTAACTACACGGTTTTTAGCAACGAAGAACTACCACCAGTAAAATCTGTCAATGGTCATGATTACCTCGCAGCTTTTACGGTAAGTTGAAAGTTGATTATTGGTATCGGCTGGTGGGAACAGCTCCGGTGCTGGTAACAATGGGTTCAACATCATACCATCCGTTACAACTTAATGATGGGAATATTACATTAACTGTATAGAAAGAGTACAGTAAATTTACTGGTGGTAGGTTTCTTTTACCGGTAGTCTAATACTAACAAGAATAGGACTAAGGTAAGCCCTGCCTGTAGTAGAAGGAGACTGAAAGGGTGATGGTCCTTACTGTATATTGAGGGAACCCGAGCAGACAAGTAGGAAGTGACCTCGTATTCTATCGCAGCTTACTGTCTATGCTGTGTAGGGGAACAGCTCTCCCTTGGACGTGTCAGCAGTGCAGGAGACACAGGTAGTTCCGTATATCTTGGAACTTTCCGAAATGCACTGAGGATGACCACCGAAAGGGTTTTAGTAGGTATAAATCCCACATAACTCAGTCTTCCCAGTAGCAGGGTATCTTTTGAAAATTTTCACGCAATAAAAAAGGTCTCTTTTACTTGAGACTGTCTAGTCTATTAGTAGTATCTTAAAGTAAGAAGAGAGTGATGTTCTACTCGGAAATGATCAAGAATAACAAAACACAGTAGAAAAGTATCCAATGAAGAGTTCTGTATCAAAACAGGCAAGCCAGATTACTGTTTCTATGATACCTTTACTTATTTGTAGAGTTTAAAGATTTATTTTCATTCGACGAGACCACGAATTGAGCAAAGCGTTCACCTGATGGTAAGTGATATACTTGCCGATAACATGCCACTGGTTAAGATAGTATACACAGCACCACATTGCGCTCGCTTTGAGATATGAGCTGTCTCGTTACCTCAGTAATTTCACTAGCATACAGAACCGTTCAAACTACAACACAGTAATGTTTGCACATTACTATTTGGAGATAGAAATAGGAGCTGCGGTGGTGGTACCTACCTAGACGGTCTCCTGCTATGAACACCTATTACCAGATTATGACTTTACTTTACTGATCATATCTTAAACTGGGACAGGAAAGAGATACCATAATAATATGTGCAAGTGTTTTAAAGTGGTTACATACTAACAATATTCTAACGACGTATAAATTTCTTATTTGTAAATATAATAATACTAATGAAATAGTAGCTAAAAATAAAAAGTAAATTCTGAAAGGCAAATAATTAGAAAAAAAGTAAAGACGTATTAAGTTCAAGTGATTAACTTAAAAATAGTAAATTTCGTATGTTGTCTCTGTCTCTCATCTCTCTAATTGCCCAGCTCAATTCCCTTCGTTCGGAAGCGGTGACGGTGACGGTGACTGTGGCGGTGGTAGCGGTCGGGGCCGCGATTTACTTTCACCACCAATCACGAAGGCTTTCATTTTTTTTTTCTAACCGAATCGCCAGTTACGCAGTCTCTTTAACTAGGCGAGCCGCGTTTTCATTAGAGACGTTACTCAATGTTTTTGTATCAACTTCCGCAAACTGGGTTAGTATTAACACAGCGCTAATTACTAGTAACAAACAGGGGTTTTATTCGTCGAGACAAACGAGATATTCACCTGATGATAAATGAGACGCTTGTCTGTAAAAACGAAGCGCTTGTTAAAATGATATATTCCACCTATTCGACATCATCTCTTTGAAACATGAGTTATTACATTGTTACCTCAGTAATTTCATTTGACAGTCGTTGCTTTTTATAAGGACACATAAGAAAGTATATACTTTAAAATTTCTAAAAAATTTACTTTAATTCATTATGGTTTGTTAAGTCATTACTGGTTACCAAAATATACAATAAAGCCTTAAAGCTTTCTATAGAACTATTCGAGCAAGTGATTTTTTTTTAAGTATTTAATTACTGAATTGGAGTTTTTATAAGTTTTATCCAAGTTGAGTGGCCCAACAGTGATGTAAAAAGCACTGATATAATAAAACTTTTTTGGCGATCTCCAAGTGATGGGGGAACGACCTGTTGTCCTTGAGAGCGTCTCGCTTAACAGCTCTTTAAATAGCCCGAGAATCAAACTGCATTGACGTTATAGGCATGGGACACACTCAACTGACAATGAAGACAAGAAAACAATCCTTAATTTTTTTAATCAAAATTATTTAATACTTATCAATTGAATTCTGAACATCCTCTTGTGTTGATTAGTAAAGAAAGCTTCTCAAAGTTCCGCCTTAAAGCAAAGCAAAGTTCTTAAACATATAAATAAAGTTCAAAATTATGAATAAATATTTTTGTTATTTATTTATAGACATATGATAATACTAATTTTATTTACAGTTAAAAGACAATTCAAATATGAAGTACAAGTATTTTTAATGGACCAGAAAGCTGTTCAGTAAAGTCATTAAATTACATAGAACTGTACCTTCTTTATCGCGAGACAAACAGGTGTAAAGATTTGGTTGTTTTAATTTCTTATTTTACCTTAACATATTATGTTAAAACGTATATATTATAGTTATTTATTACGTATATTAGTTCCTTTTTTATTCATGTTTAAATTTATGTGATTATTAATATGTATTACATAATTTATATATAATGTAAATGACTGGGATGATATCGCACTCGCTCTACTACGGGCACTAGCCGAGTGCCCCTATAAGGGGATGCGGTACTAACTATAGTAATATTAAACTTATTAAATATTTTATTTTGTTTTTAGGTATGTATTAAATCTATAAATAAACGGTTTCTTTCTTTCTTATTTAATCCAGTGTATCATCGGCTTTAACACGCAAGAAGCATCACAACATTCGTTTCGGCCGCGTCGGTCATGAGATGAAGCCCCTTTGTTAATTGTCAAAAGTTTTTACACGATTTGATTCATACGATACCTGATACCATTGTGATATAAAAAAAATGAATAAAAGTAATCAAGTTTCACTGCTGGACTGTATAAGCAATGATTTTTACATTTTTTATATTCAACGACGACGAGATGAGTAAGACGTTCACCGGATGGTAAGTGATACACCCGGCCGTAACGTGGCTCATAACCTAGTAGTTTCAATGATCATCATCAGCAGCCGATAAACGCTCACTGCTGGACATAGGCCTCCCCCATAGATTCCATTCCAATCAGTCATCACCAGATCGTCGATCCACCTAGTGGGGACGTTACTGTCAATCCTTCAATGTGCCTTGCCCATTGCCACTTAAGTATAGTAATTTTTAGGGCTAAGTCGGTGGCCTTAGTTTGATCTGATCATTGCAAACAATTTAAATTCTTAACAACGGTAAACTCATATTAATATATAATGAAACGATCATTTCATCTTTTTTGTATCATTAATCATAAGTGGCACTAAGTACAGCTTGCTGCAAGTGACCTACAAGTGCCATAAATTCATTACTACGTTTCAATGAGGAACGTACATGTTTAGATTAATGTACTAACAAGAAGGTTAAGTTATAAGAGTCGGAGTATACTGAATGAATACGCTTCTCCATCCTCAAGTCCATTATCACTTAAAATCATGCAATATTAAGATCAATTGTTAATCAAATTTCGGTGCAAAAATGTATAAAAAAGGAAAGTATGTACATGTTAATAAAAATTGTACAATAGTAAATAAAGAATGTAAAAATAAAACGATAAAGAAATTAAATTAAAATGTCACAAAAGAATGTAATATGTTCAGGAAAAGAAAGTTAGAGAGGAAAGTCAGAAATGAAAAACCGAAAATAAATTAACCTCCCTGTCCAGAGAAGGATGTATAAAATAAAATGAGAATTATGGATGGAATGAAGACTAAACGTTTTTAAATATTACATGTAGATTTTACCACCTTTGATATAAATAAATAACATTTTAGGAACTATTAAAAAAACTTATAGTTATTACTTTACTTATAAGTCTCTCGTAAGTAGTGGAACAACTTTCCGGTGTCAGTGTTCCCGTCCAATTACGATGGGGGCGTCTTCAAGAGTGAATAGACATTTGCTAGGTCAATGCGCTTTACCACCATAGACCACATCTTCACTTAACACCAGGTGGGATCGTGGTCAAGCATCGCTGTAGCACGCAGGTGAGCAGGATCGACCGGTGAAACACTACCCTCTCTCAGAAAATCACCATGAAGTGGGGGCCTCCTAGAGGCCACCGCGTTTCGTCTGGTGAGTTAGAGTCCTGGCGCCCTTATCCCTCTACCTCGGGGTCCAAATAGCAACTGGCACTTTCATTATACTACACGTATCGCAACAAATTTTATAGGGACTGTTGCGTTGAGTGTGGGGATGAGTATCAGTTGGCCCCTTCCTGTCTTTTTATTCCCTGTCCCACAATTCCTCACCCCCTGTGACATTTCTCCTTCCCTTTCCTTCCCCATCCCTTATACTCTTTCAGGGAAAGCAACGCGCTGGCGTCGCTGGTGACCGTGGGCGGCGGTGAATTACTTACCATCAGGTGACCCGTCTTGCTCGTTTGCCTCTTAGA
>DWLS01006831.1:0-11277 GCA_018246255.1 Pachliopta kotzebuea | reverse complement strand
ATACAACCCGTTGTTAATAATATTTTTTATTATAACAGTCATACCGTAAAATAATAATATGTTCATATTATCTTACTCATTAAAACTTCTAAAATCAACTATCTATTAACTTGTATCGTATCACAAAATCAACTTATATTTATTCTTATAAAATCAATTGATTTTAGGAATCACATACATTTCCTAGGAATTTTACACAATGACGGATTACATACATTTCCGTAAACATATATATATATATGTATTGTTATATATACGTTGTGCAGGAGCGAGATAATTTTACAACTGCACACTACGCATCGTATGATAAGCCACGCTGCGACACGTACTAAGTTTATGTTTTGTTTATAGTCGACTATTTCCGCCGATGTAGTTCTTTAACAAAGAGACGAAGGCGACAAATTTTAATATCTTCATCAGCTGATAGACGTCCAATGCTGGACATAGGCCTTGCCAAATAATGAAGGGATTTGGGACGTCTCTCAACACACTGGCCTCACTGGTTTAATGGGAAACCAGAGCTCGTTTGTTGATAAGAATTTTTTTTTAAAGTAGGTATAGGTTAATGCTTGATCACGATCCCACCTGGTGTTAAGTGATGTTGTGGTCGATGATGGTAAAGCGCATTAACCTAGCAAATGCCTATTCACACTTTTCTTGAAGAATAGTGTACCGAGAGCAAATGTTGTGTGGGACCACTACAATACTTCAAGATACACAGCTTATCATGTCGATATAACCTCACCGATGCACTATTTCTATACAAACTGGTCAGAAATTTAATCGACTGCCCCAATTTATTGGCTCAGATAAAATTCTATGTTCCTCCTCGCTTTCTGCGATATAAAATCACACCTCTCTGTCCTCACTTCCGAAGAACGATTTTACTCACGAATTCACCTGCACCGAGACTGTGCAAGATCGTAAACAGTTGCAATGATGCAGTGGACCTACATTTTGACAGAGTTGGCAAATTTTATCAACAAATTTTGTTAATATTTTCACCAAAGTAATTTAAAATACAAGAATCCCGCACATGCAATGGTAATTAACGATGTTCTATTAATGTTAATTAAGTATATCATATTTGTTTATTTTTCGTTGTTTGTATTGTTGTGGATGTGGAACAAGCCTGTAAGAGATTGTTGCGCTCGTATAATTGTATATAGTCAGTGTATGTTATAGATTTAATTTAAGCGTAAACAATTGTTGACTAGTCAAAATAAATAAATAAACATAGACTAATACCGAGGCATGTAAGATCCCATACAATGAGTCCATAGCAAACCAACAGCTCATGTTGCATCCTGCTAATCAACAAACGAGGCTCTGGATCCCCAACCCACTTTAACCAAGCGTGGTAGGAGACGGTCAAATCCCTCCATTATTTAACAAAGCCTATATCCAACAGTGGAAGTCTATCAGCAGATGAAGGTATTAAAATTTGTCTTACCTAAATCCTTGCACTATTAAGGAAATCTATATCCAGCAGTGGACTATCGGCTGATGATGAGACCAATCCTTTACAACACCTGATGATAAGCGTAGATGTAGTCTAGATGCTAATCGCATTAGTCTAAAGACCTATTCACTTCTCTCTTAAATTTCTTCGTTTATTTTTATTCAACGAGACGATTAAGACATTCACCTGATGGTAATACGCTTGCCCATAACAACTATGCTGCTTAAGATAGTATACATAGCACCACATTACGCTCATTTTTTTTTATAGAGGTACAGGTCAATGCTTGACCACGATCCCACCTGGTGTTAAGTGAAGATGTGGTCTATGGTCTTAAAGCGCATTAACCTAGCAAATGCTTATTCACTCTTTTTTTGAAGACGCCCACATCGTAATTGTTCGGGAACACTGTCGCCGGCAAGTTGTTCCAGTCCTTTGCTGTTCTTATTAAGAACGAGGAGTCAAACCTCTTTGTGTGTAAACTGGGGATGTTTACAATATAAGGATGGATCGTCGTCTTGAGATATAAGGTTTCGAGTCTAGTTACCCTAGTAATTTCACTAGTGTTATGATGTTTTTACCACACCACATTCAACTGGTCTGTCGTAAAATAAAGGGTTGTTTTTCTAATAGATAATTTATAAATATTTTAATTTATTATCAATGTCGCCAGTGAAACTGCACCTTAAGCTTAAAACTGTAAACAAACGTACAGAGGGCGTTATCAGAGGAAACCGAACTGAGCCCATATTCACTGCGACGACAATGAACACTGATAATGTTTTTGAAAACATATTTCATTGTGTCTACATGTATGTTCTTGTATACAATAGGACAATTAACGTAAATATTCACAGCCGCAGTGGATTCTGCTAATACTTAAACCGTTTCAAGAGTAATCGTTTCATCGTGTATACGTGATGATGCAGGAAACGGTTCCTCACTTACTGACTGTCCCATTCATATGATGTTACAGTATGAATTTGAACAGGAAACAGACCTAAGAATACATACTGATAAAATGATTTAATAAAATATAAATTAGTTATAAATAACTTTATAATATATTGTCAAAGGATAATACTGTAGTAAATAATATAAATAACAACATAAATGCAAATATATACACAGATGTGTATGTTCAGGTTTTGTAATGGTAGATATATCATCTATATATAGCATAAGTATTGAATGATGTAAATAAAAGTTGAAAAAGTCCTAAATATTAATATCAAGTAAAAGAAAAAAACATAAATGTATCTTTATCCAAACTTTTATGGAAGTATGTAATATATACAACAGTTTTGACTTGTTTGAAAATACTGGGAGTATAGAGACTTGGAGGTTGTAAGGGGTCTACACAACACTTTATGAGACCCAAGACACTTACCTGCTCGTGGTGCATGCTAATCGACAAACGAGGCCCTGGCTCATAAACCCGTATTGGGCCAGCGTGGTGAAAAACGGCTCAAATCCCCCATTATTAGGAGACACTTGCCAAGCAGTGGACGTCTATCGGCTAATGATGAAAGAGACTTAACACTTTACGTTTCAAGGCGACGAGCGTAATGTGGTGCTGTGTATCTTTTTAACCAGCGGAATGTTATGGGTATGTATCACTTACCATCAGGTGAAGATCTTGCTCGTCTCATTGACTTCAAAAAAAAAGTTGAAGTAATTTCATTTACTGTAGTAAGTCATCATAATCATCAGCTGATAGATGTCCACTACAGGCACAATCCTCCCCAATAGCGTTTGGCTCAATGAGGTTTGGTGGGAAAATTACTGTAGACAACTGATCATTTAATTTTCATACTTTTAATAATAAGATCGTAAAGTAGTGATGGCCTAGGTACCGGGTTCGATTTCGACCTGCATTTATGAATTTTTCAATTTATTTGCAGTTAGTATAACACCGACTAACATCAAGTGCTTTAAAAGAATAAGATGATCGTAAAGGGAGAAGCAATTTACAAGAACAAAGTTTAACTTCGACTGAATTCTTTGAACTGGTGAAGTAAGCAACTCTCAATGTATGGAAGCAATCATGTAATAGGTATGGTGGTGGAAAATGATTGTATTGCGAGCGATACACAAACAGCCATACAGACAAAGGCCAATAATTGTACAGGGGCGACGTTTGTATTGTAATGCACGGTAATGTTCAGCCAATGTCTGAACCCTAGCCGAATTACGACTGAGCAAAATTGAGCTAGACTTCAGACTAGACGTTACGAATATACTAAACCCGTGCGGAGATTTTTATGTTTTAATTTTTAAACATGTGAATAACAAAATTGTTATAAAACTTTCAAAGGAATCTACAACTTGAGGCTATAGATATCTTACCAATATAAACTATAGGACAGTAGTATACGTATTTCCTCTAATACATGTTTACATATAATTATCTATATATATAAGGTGTTAGAGCGATAACATAGCACTATAGTATACAATAGCGTCAACACCCAAATATCGAAGTCGTGATAGTCTAGTGGTTTGAACGTCGGCCTCCCACTCTGAAGGTACCGGGTTCGAATCCAGCCTACACCAATGAATTGTTCAATATATTTGCAGTTAATATAACAACTAATATCACGTGTTTTAAGATATGTTTCCAATCGAGTGGTTGTGATAGTAATAATATAAACCCCCAAAATACCACCTAGTATATTTGGAAGCAGGTGTATTCACTGCAAAGGTTTGCACTACTAGCTTTTTTGTAAGAAAGAAAATTTTCAAAAGAAACTATCTAAAGGAAAACAGAGTCCCTCATTACTTTGCGAAGACCTGGGGTCTTCTACAGAGTTCTTTGCATTACGTTTAAGCATGCTCTAGGGAGTGTCATGGCCTTTCTCCACCACCCTATCTATGCTACAAGACTTCATATTGATCGTCTACCCCAGGCTTTAGTATGAAGTTGCCCCCATCTTCAAAGTCCCCAAACATTAGCACTCAGCCTTCTACAACATAGATCTACCACTAGACGGTCTCCATAGATATCAAAGTGCTGGTATATATGAAATAAATATTTTTATTTATTTATTTATACACACAGAACACAGATCCTCCAACCCGAGAGCCTGGATCCAGTAATGTAGACATATTGTTGTCCTCTTGTTGAATAAAAAGGATTTATTTAGGTTTTTTATTTTTTTATTCGTCGATAAAGAGAAAACTATTCACCTGATGATAAGTGATACTGTTGTCCATAATCTGTCGCCTTGGGACATAATGTGTTAGGTTTCGTTACCTCAGTAATTTTATGAGCCGCAGTCTTCTTTAAACAGGAACACAGTAAGGTTTGCGAAGTAATATTTTGGGGTAGAAAGAAGCTGCGGTTTCTACTAAGACGGTCACCGGAAAAAGAGACTTTATTTTATCGTGGGGTAAATCTTCAAATTATACCCTGCATATGAAGTCTTTCGGAAGTCAGGAATATGTGGGATTTATACTCAGTAAAATCACGTCTGTGGTCATCCACAGTGCATTGCGGAGGGTAATGAGTAAAATAGACCTACCGCCGGTGTAAACAAAAAGCCTGATTTACAGTGTCAGGGGAATGTAACAAATAAAAATTTAGAAGTGTTGAGGAGTGATTTGCCGGGGGTCCGCGGTCTACGGGCACCGGACCTCAAAGTGTATTACGTATTACAATATTAGATTATCTTTCAACGGTGCGATCGCGTTACGGCGCCATTCCGTTTACAGACCGCGTAATGTTATGTATTACGCGCACCGCAGGACCGTTCGCCGGCGCGACAACTGCTGCCGTAGACCTGCTGGTAATGCCACCGTCCGATATCGACATTCTAATTTAAAAACTTCTTTAAAACACCTAAAATTAAGCTCCAATAATCTGTAGTCCTACGAGCATTCCACCAATCAACTTAGGTGAGAGATGCTGCGGTAGGTGAAGTGAGAATGTTAGATTTAAAGCTTAAAATAATGTGATACATACCTACGTATACATACAATTCTAAATATAAATAAAGAAGATAAACATATATACAAATATATGAAAGTACATATACATTAATCAGTAAATACATATAAGACAACCTAATGATTCCAAACACTTCCTTTTCACTCTCATGAAAACTTCTTTGTTTGAAGCTCTTCTAATATTATTTCCAATATCGATATGTATTCCATATAAAAATTATTAACCTAATAATGTCTTCTCTTTCTTGGCGTGCGTCCGTGCAGAATGGGATGTCGCTATACCAACTTAATGGCTGAAATATACCATATATATTATATAGCTTTGGTAACATGGTTTGGTAATTTGTCAATTTTATATTATTTTTAATTTCTATTGTTGCTATTGTAACGAGAAATTACTATAAAATATATCGATTAGAAAACTCGCGGACCATTATCTTTTTTGGTCCTGAATAAAATCTTCAAAAGATACCCTGTTTCTTGAAGACACGGCCAAAGGCATAGACATCACCCAAAAAAGAAATTCAGAGCTTAAAATTTAGGCTATGAATAGTGTACTTAGAGTCTATGTTCCCTTGATAACTAAAGCTAGGTTTAATAGATGCAGAAATATAAACTATTTTCTATTATCGATATCGATACATCACTATGTAAGGAGATGCATCAAGATTATGACAGATGGATCTGATCAGCGCACGCGCCTCTGCGGTAACACCAGTTGTAATTCAATATTATTTGTATTTATTGGTTCCCCACCACCGCCCACCATCGCGCTCAGCTAAGCTACTAATATAACTTAACTAGAAAAAATATCATTACATTAACACCTTAAAAGTTAAGGTTGCTTTAAAAATATATCAGTTAGTATAAAGTTCTAATATTATCAGGCCGTTTACGTTACTACCGCTTCTACTTCCACTATCAAACATTACTGTGTTCCAGTTTCAAGGGTGTAAGCTAATGAAATTACTGCGGTAATTAGACAACACCTTATTTATCAAGGCGATGAGCGTAATGTGGTGTATACCATTTTAACCTTCGCCACGTTGTTATGGGCAAGAGTATCACTTACTTCAGAGGGAAGTTTTTCTCGTCACCCATTATTATGTTCCGGTTTGAAGCGTGTAGTATTCCAGTGAAATTACTGGGGTAACGAGACTTAACAACTAATGTGTCAAGGCAATGAGCGTAATGTGATGCTGTGTATACCATCTTAACCATCACCACGAGGTTATGGGCAAGAGTATCACTTACTTTCAGTTGGAAGTTTTTTCGTCACGAATCAATGTGTTCCAGTTTGAAGCTAGTGAAATTACTGCGGTAATGAGACATAACACCTTATGTATCAAGGAGATGAGCATAATATGGTGCTGTGTAATACCATCCTAAGTAGGCGTTAAAGCTCCTACTGTCTAGTACTAATGTAACTAAGCTGTCCTGGGATACTATTAACAAAATTAATAACTAAAATAAATTCAAATTACACAACTTAGTAAATTACGTTAAGTTTTTTTTATAAAACATTAATTAAAAGTTACTTTAAACGTGAAATATTGTTAGTTAACCGCACAATAATTTATAAGACAGATGTCGTAACCTTTTGAATGTTTGTTAAAGTAAAAACTTTTTTAACTCTTTGGAAACGGATTTTCCTTATTTGAACATGTTTTCATTAGGCATGAGTAGCAATTAGTGGTTTTTGGGATAGATACGTCCAGCAGTGGACAGATACGTGAGGCACGGTTATGTGGGCCTTCCTTCATCAGCCGATATACGTCCACTGCTGAACATGGTCTGTCCTAATAATTGGGAAATTTGGACGTCCAATATCACGCTGGTAAAATGCAGGTTGGTGGGAAGAGCCTCGCTAGTTGCACCGTGAATTGTTGTGTGGAACTCCTTACATACCTTTTGGGGTTGGTCTTTCAAATTTTCTTAACATCCATACCATATTCTCTTTGCGCAAGATGATTACCACTTAGCACTGCCATTCAGTGACGCTTTAACGACAACTTAACAATCGTCGATGTGGGGCCGGTGCCGATGTAATTTACAAGCGAACTTTTTATATCGGCCGTTGCTCAACGGAGTCCATTATCACGGCCGCATTAGGCGACTAACACGGCCACCATTATCACGGTCGCATTAGTCGACTATCACGTCGCAGTGATCACGGGTTTACCGTTGCCAGCGACGCCGCTAATAAATCAAAACTTAAATGCTGTTTAGCCAGTACGGGAGTACGCCTCGCGGCCGCGTATCACACCGTCGCGTAGCCTCTAATTATTATGCGCACGAATTCGTTTTATTCATCATCAGCATTATAACCGAATGACGCCATCATCATCAGCAGATAGACATCCACTGCTAACAAAGCCATTATCAATAGGGGAATTTGGACATCTCCCACCACTCTGGCAAAGGCCAGCAGGTTAATGAGGAGCTGTTGGATATAGTTCTCTTATAATTTACTCCACAAAACACGGCGTTGTGCTGTTTGGGTCCAGTGACTCCCAATGATCCTTTTTAGTAGTAAATTATGGTATCGCGTGCGCGACGAGATGGTATTTTTGTAATCATATGGTCGTTTTTTTTAAATCTCTCATTTATAAAGTGCGTTGACAGAATCAGTGTTTATGTATATACATGTATATGTATACGTATACAGTTATGAAAGAAAATTTTCGGGGTTTATTGTGAAGAGCGCCATTAACTATTATTTTAATATCAGCCGCTATGGTACTAGAGGAGTCATCATCAACCGATAAACGCTCTCTCTCGCTCACATACGCCGTCAGTCTTTCGAACGTTATACAGTGACCCTAGGTCTTCTGCGAATCTCCTCAGTTCTGATACTCCGAGCAAAGCCCTCTCCATTGCCCTATAGGTTACTCTGAGCCTTTTCGTAAGGCCCGTTGTAAATGGTCACATCTCAGTACCGTAAATCATCACTAAGGCAATGAAGTCTAAAAGAGTCATCCAACTTATTTATTTTGGTACATATATACTTTTTTAAATTCGGTAATTTAAAATAATTCTATCTTTATAGAAGTTTTTATTTTTTACAACTTTTACTGTTATTTTCATAACTAGAAATAATTATAGTTTTCTCAGAAATTCCTCTATTATCATCTATTGATATATGAAATTTAGAAATAGACTTTTTTTATTCAACGTATCATAGTAATGAAACTAATGGCACTTGTTAAGATGATACACACTACATTGGCTCGTCGTTTAGAAACTTTAAATGTTAAGTACAGTTTAAATAGTTAAACTGGAACATAGTAATGTTTATAACTCTTTAGAGACGGAAATTAGACCTGCGAGGAATATTTACTTAGACGACACGGAGGCAGATTAAATATTAATCAATTATAACTGAAAGTAACGTTATTGTAATTTCATTTTAGATTTATATAGACATATTTGATAGTTTATTTACCTAATTATATATTTCTTTTTAATTAAAATCAGTTCGGTGTGAGGTGCCGCGTTGTAGTCTTTGTCCGGCAACCGTCGAGTTTACGACGTCAGTTTAGCCGAGTTAAGCTCTCTTTACTTGTCGCAGTAATTTCTGATGATTTAACAGCACTCCAGTCTTAGTCTAGATCTAGGATTTCTATCCATACTCTTGTCGGAGTTTAAATGAAGCAGTTTTATGACTGTTATAACAATGAAGACATTCGTACTAATACGTATTGTTCACTAACGGGATTTTTAGACCCACACTCGATTCAAATGATTTCATCATTGAATTTCATTGATATTTTAAAAGTATCATTATTGATTAATTATTGTATACTGTACTATATTTGTACGACTATTATTAGCTTTTATATCTTAATAAAACAAGTTACTATTTTCAACACAACCACTAAATAGTTTGACTCATAACTAACATTCCTTGTTCATATTTCTAATGTTAACTTTTTATTATATATTTAATTTAAAATTCACGTGAAATTAAGTGACAAGTAGTCCGAAGGTATACTTTAAAATCCAAGTAGGATCCCACAGCCGCAGCCCACCACAAAGCCAGTTAAACACAGTAAACTAATGCTTAATGTGTTTAAGACACAACCGCAACGCTTATTACTACCGCCAAGCAATTCTGTGTAAACTCCAGTTAAGTTACTGCGCTAAGTTCTTTTATGATCTTATGTCTCACAGTAACAGCGCAATGCGGTGCAGTTTAAACCTTAAATAGCGCTGCTTTTTTAAGGATATAGTCTATAACATAACATCAGAAATGCAAACAAAATGGACTTAGGAATATTTCAGAGTTTTCAATCTTCATATGGATTTATAAAACAATTATCACTATGATGATGTGTTGACGTTTTTTTATTGTATCACTTCTTGCTGTGTTCGTCATGGTGTGTACATGATAGTAAGTGATAGGTTTGTCTGTAATAACGTGGCTCAGGTTATGATACACAGCACCACATAACGCTCGTTGCCTTGATACGTAAGATGTAAAGTCATTAATAGGCGGTCTCCAGCGGACCTACTACCAGTGAAAGGTATGAGCCTTTCCTTTCTTTTATATTGTGTTTCTCATGTTTATTTTCTAACTTTATTTCCTGGTGTGATAATGTTAGAAAGAGATGATGTAATATGATTATTTCGTTTGTTTAAAAGTTGATCAGAATAAGAGGATAGTGCGTTAACTAGGTGAGCGGATGACGCGGACTCTCGAGCTGCTCATTAGGGTGAATTAGCTGAAGATTACCGATCGTTAAACACAAACGCTGCGTTGTACTGAACCACTTGAGATGCGCACACGCAGCCCTCAGCGATACACACGGACCTTAACATACGACAGCATTTGTACATTTTTTTTGTAACTCTCTATAACACGGAAAAGATCACAATTTGTTTGGTTCACCTTAAATCCAATACATTGATACACTGTTTACAGCGCAACAGACATTCTCTATTACGAAGTTATGTCTTTATATTTACACATAGAAAAGTAAGGAAAAACCGAATGAAAATGAAGAAGATGATCAAGAAGTTGATTCTGAACCATCACCAACTATTCAACAATCGCTTGATGCCGCTAAGTTAATAGTAAATTGTTTATTATTTAATCAAGAAGATTCCATCGCATATCAAGAGATGTATAGAATACATAAGTAAATACAAAACATGTACTGGCAAAGCAAAACACGTCATACAAAGTTAACTGACTATATGTATATGTTAACTATATCAAAAATATACATACATTATAGATTATTAATTCTGTTATATATTTTCACTTCATATAACATTAACTCTATATAACGATAACAAAATGCCCGCTCCTTTGAGTTTCGTTATAAAGGGTTTACACTGTATTTTTATTCAGGACTTTTTTTAACTTTATTTACATAATTCAATACTTATGCTATATCATCTACCATTACAAAACCTGAACATACACATATATAAACACATTTATATATGTTTATGATAAACGATACAGAATGATTTTTGTTTAATAAATTAATATTTGTGTGTGGAACTAAAGAGCTTCAGGTTCACATCGAAAGAGCTGGATGTATCTTGTTGGCGACCCCTGGTATATATTAACAGTTGTAAGTTTGTCCGTCTGTCCGTCCGTGTGTTGGCTACCAGCGAGTCCATTAGCATGATAAAAAATTCCTATTTTACAATCAACTGCCATCAGTTGCTTTGATGATGAGCAGCCTCGTGGCCGGCTCCACGTACTCTCGAGTGTCAACCCACTCCTTACTACTACTGAGAAGAGTTATATTATAAAAATATTTTCTATCATCTCTCCCTTTCTCTTCCCACCTCTTCCTCCTTCCCCAAATCCTCTTCCCTCGTCTCTCTCCTCTCCCTTATATTATATAATT
>DWLS01006830.1:0-11279 GCA_018246255.1 Pachliopta kotzebuea | reverse complement strand
ATATACATAAGTAAATAAATAACAATACACATTTCTTGCACAGGTCAAAAGTATATGACACTACTTATCTCCAAAGTTATTTATTATAACTTAGCTGTACTACTGAGTGGTGTAAATTAAGTTTAAGCTCTGCTTAAATAGTTCACGTAATCCTGACAAGGGTCCCTTATTATCATTGGTGACAAAAGTTCTGACTGAACGTGGCTGGAGCTGATAGCTGGCTAAAGCATCGTTGTATTTAAATCTCAAAATTAGGTTAAATATTTATAAGGAGGATGAGACGAGTTACCTGTTCACCTGTAAGTGATACCATTGCCCATAGCTCTGGTGGGAATAGTTTACACAGCAAGTCATTAAGCTCATCGCCTCAAGATGTAAGTTAAATCTCGTTACCCAAGAATTTTAACAACATACATCAACAATCAATACACAGTAATGTTTATCGGCTGCAATATACTTACTATATTAACATACTATTACGTGAATTTGATCTAGATCCACCTAATATATGATATATAAACAGTACGGTATAATGCAGCAAGCGTTCAGCATCCCCGAAGCTATTTACAGCGCAGTTTCACTAGGGTCGTTTATTAAAGGAAAACGGCGCGCGGTTCTGAAGGGTGTGCGCTAGTCATTTATATTCCGCCGTTTGCTGGTGGGTAAAAAAAAGTACCTCTTTGATATCACCACAGACACACCTCGCGAGGAAATGTTTGCCGTAGCCGAGGTCCTTGACAAATAGCCGCCGCTGTATATCAAACACGTTTTATCAAGCTACGCCATATTTCATCGTTTGCTCTGTAATATTTTTTTAAGGTTATAAAACTTCTTTCTGAGTCGTATTATCTCATGACTGTGGCTTGTGCTCATCATGTGTAGTGAACCACACGACGACTTCTTTGCCAGTTATAATGCAGTGGTGATGCCATTGCCTTCTCCATTCCACATACTAGTCCGACGGATGGTCATCACATAGATATGTAGGTTACCTCAGGATCTCCTTCACCGTTAGAGCACGTGATATTAGTTGTTGTTATACTAATTGCATATGAATTGAAAAATTCATTGGCGCAGGATTGATTCGAGCCCGATACCTTTGGAAGGCTGGCGTTTAAACCACTATCAACATTAACACATTGAAAATAATATACCTTGTTATAATACTCTTGTTATTTAAGCAGCTAACTTAAACATCTATATTATATAACTTGGCAAGCGTAATTATTAACTACATTACTTTGGAGTCGTTATTTAATTGTAGTGTTGCAGTTTCCTCTGCGGATTTTTAGCAAAAAAAATTGGCACAGATTTCACTATACATTTCTAATTATTCTCTTTATTATATTCAATATTTGATAGCTTTAGAAGAAGAGAAAGCTAACAAGCAATTAGTCGATCCTTCATAAATTTAAGGAGGAAGGCAAACTGTGTGCGGTTTAGAGTTTACCCTAAACCAGGGATCGGCAATATGCGGCTCGGTAGCTACATACGGCTTTTAGAATGTGAACCTTAGGTTTTCTTTGGTTCCGCATGCAAATATTATTAAAAAAAAAACATTCTCAATCTATTAACGAAGGTTATACACCATTTTTTTATAAGAAAAAAAAGCTCTTTAAAAACTGAAATTTTATGAATAGTAAGTTTTGGCTCTCCCAGCTTTAAGGTTACTGACCTTTGCCCTAAACCATTATACAGTTTATATAAAAAAAAATTGCTTATCAAATGATTATATGTTATACCCACTGATAGGACGTTGTACTATCTCTCACTTCAGTCAATTTACTAACCACACTAGCAAGTGATTAGGTAGATGTCGCATATCCACTTGAGGGTACCGCATCAGACTGATCCCCTTGTTCCATCCCAGCCAACGTACTCCCAAGGGAGGAGTCGGGACTGTACATTTAAAAATAACGGGACCCAAAATTAAAACCATCTGACTAACCACTAGTAAAGTTAAATTTCCCAGACCAGTAATCAACAAACTAAACATCGTCTGTTATACACTTGGTGTGTTTCTTTTTTTAGATTAGTTGGTGTTATACGAACTGAAAATTCTTTGGGACAGGCAGGATTCGAACCTGATGGTAAGTGATACGCTACTTATGATGGTATACTCAGCACCACATTTAACTTGTCATCTTGAGACATAAAGTATTAAGTATCGTTACCTTAGTAATTTCACTAGACAACAGCACTCTTCACACCGGAACTGTAGCGTTTGGCCAAGTTTGTCGGCTGCAACAGTAGCTATAGTTTTACCTATTACCAGTAGACACGGTAAAAACCGGTAAATATTAGAATACTGAAAGATTGACTGATACATGGGTTCAATTCCGACTTAACTTGAGCTTCCGTTGAAAGGATATACCATAATAAGTGAAGACCTAAGTGGTCAAAAGCTGTTAGTTTTCTGTAAGTAATAACAGACGTAATTAGCGCTAACAAAACCTAAGGGAAAATGTAAAAGACAAGATGATAATGTAAATATGAAATGATGGAAAGAAAAGAAAGAATAATAAATAAATAGAAAGACAGGACCCTTACCCACAATAGGTAAGGGAACGATTAATAATAATAAAACATTACCAGTGTATACAGCATTAAATTATCGTAAGAACACTCAGAAGATCAAATGGAGATGAATGTTTAAAAGGTATAATTACTATTAATTTCCCTCTCTGTTCCCACTTTAGGTAGAAATATACTAATAGTATTATAACTATAAATGAGCTCTGTAGTCTCGGGTTAAAGAATAGTACTAAGGTAAACCCTGTCCGTAGTATGTGACGTGGGTATTCGGTTATGTAGGCAGAGGACCACATTGCTCAGAAATCCGGAGGTAGACGAAACAGATTGTGGTCCTCGTTTTGTTCTCTATCGTACCAAAAATTTGCTGAAGAACGTTACGGTCTTTCCTACGATGATATTATTTTTATTGCAAGGAGACCGATGAGTTACATAAGAGATCTCTCCGCTCTCTCCACTCATGATAACCGATAGAGTTTTACTGGTAACAAATCCCGTATAACCTTATCATCTCCCTTAAAGCAGAAGATCTTTGGAAGATTTCCATTACAAAAAAATTAATAAAAATAATGTTATTTTTGAGTTTTCAAGAAGTAACTTATATGCTAACTAATATGTTATACCCATCTTTGAACGGAGGGATAAAAATAGACACCTAACTTTAAATTATCTAAATAAATGATTAAACGGAAATATTTTCACTGAAATATAAGTGATAAGTAACGAATGTAAGTAAGTGTTCTCAATCGTTGAAATGCTTCAAAATATTTCAGTACACTGAATAAATATTTGAACAACAGTTTCAGTATTGCAACGGGTAGCAGCGAGCACTGTTCAGTTAATTAGTTATTTAAAGTAATAATTTAGCTTATTATGTTTAATAAGTTTATGCAATTCCTTTATAAAGTAATTACATATGTAATAATATTAAAATTGATTACAAAGTTGATAGTTTAATAGGAGATATGTGGAAAACTAAGGTCACTAACATAGCTCTAAGGAGTACTTAAGTGGCTGTAGGCATATTACTCGAAAGACTGACTGCCGATGGGGCAGTAAGGTCATAGAGAGTCGGTCTACTCCTGGAAGACCTTCACAAGGAGGACCGATGATCTGGTGAATATGAATCGAAACCGTTCGATGCAGACAGCGTAGGATCAATCGGAGTGGAGATCTTTGGGGGAAGCTTATGGTCCGTCGTCGAGCTAATGAAGAGTGTTGTTAATGAAATCAATGTGAAAATATTACTATACTCCGATCATGAATATAACTATAGCTTATGAAATTATTATCTATATTAAAAGATCAGTACAATTTCAGAAAAATATACACCTTTTCTTTTACTGAAAATCCTATGTGAAAGTAGTATGAAAATCGTTAACTGTTAAATCTTTTATCTATAACAACAGTTGTTCAATGGAAAGAATTAAAAAAAGTCGTAACTATTTGATTTTAATAGACAGCCTCCACAGAGGTTTTAATATTGAATAGTTTTCACAGTGACCTCACGAGCGCACTATAAAAAGTGCACCACATAACGCTTCCTCTCCAGTATATAGTTTTAGTTTCGTTAATTGAAACCGTACTATTAAAATTTTACTATATTCGTATAATATTTTTTTCAGAAGCAAGGCGTTCACTTGATTGTGAGTGATATGCTTGCATATAACAAGGCGTTAGTTGAGGTGGTATACACAGTATCAAAATACGACTAAGGTATTGAATCTCGATACCCTAGTAATTTCATTAGCATACAGCACCCTTCAAACCAGTACTGTTTATCAGCGGCGGTGATACCTTCTTTTTTTGTCGTGGAGGAAATCTTTAAAAGATACCCAACTTCTGGAGGTAGTCAGGGTTATGAGGGAGTCATGCTCACTAAAAATCTCTCGGTGGTAATCCTCAGTGCATTGCGGAAGGCTTTGGAATCTCCTACGGAACTCTCCGATGCCTACGGCTGTTGCCCTCCACAATATGCTACGTTTATTTTTTTCCCGTCCTTACTTAAAGTAGAGAGCCTTTTCCGCCTGTGAACTAGAAAACCATTTCAGTCGCCTTCAGGCAATGGTGGTACCTTTTTTATACCACTAAGGTGGGAAACAAGCACAGGGCCTGCAGTTACCGCAATAAACGTGAATCCAATACAACCCAATACACCGTAAAATCTCCTGCGGTCTCTTTATAGAGAGGTTCATCAGCAATTAAGCTCCGGGGATATATATTCAATTTGTGTACACTGATTCAATTTATGCTTTAAGCTATTATTATTAGGTCACCCACTAGGTGGACAGACTACCTGGTGAACGTCAGAAATCCACTGGATGCATAGCGCAGTACCGGTCGGAATAGAGGTCTTTGGGAGAGACCTAAACAACAGTGCATATTTATCGACTGATGATGATGAGCATTCGCAATTAAATGAACGACTTGTGCAGCAGTAAACTAAACCTAACAGAATCACACAGATTGCCGGTAGTTATCTAATATCAGAGACCGTACAGGTAGGTGCTGCCGCAGCTCCTATTGCAGCTGATAAATAGGTAGTGAATTTACTGGGATATCCCAGTGCCCATAACAACGAGAATCTGATTAAAATTGTACTTTCTTCATCAGCAAATAAGCTGACTCCTATCATGCTGATCAATGTGATTTTGTGTGAGCTAGAGCCTCGTTTAATGACTTTCACCAAGAGAAAGAGAAATCATCATCGTTAGGGTAAAACCCACTGCGAATTACGTGTCCGATGACTTTGTATAATTTACTAAAGACAAATCTCTTGCTGGAGACCGTCTAAGCAGGTACCGCAGCTCCTATTCCTACTGCCAAATAGTAAAGCAATTATTACTGTGTATTTAAGAGTGCTGTATGCTAGTGAAATTACTGGGGTAATGATACTTAACAACTAAAGTCTCATAGCACCAAATCGCACTTCTCGCCTTGAGATAGTTGTTGTAAACTCTCGTTACTTCAGTAATTTCATTAGCACACAGCACTGAGCGTTAGAAACAGGAGCTGCGGTGGACGTTTATCGATTTACATCTTAAGTGTTTTAAGTTTACAGTTAATTTTCATGAAAAATTCACACCGAATCAGGAGGGGCATAACGAATTTTAACACCGAACAGCCCCCTCCTGAAATATTTACTTATTCACGGCGCAGGTCCTCGGCAAATAAATTTACTACTAACTTAATATGTAAGGTGTATGTATAGGCCCCTGTAAATAGTCGAACCTCCAGTAAAGTACCCTCAAGGCGCACACAAAATTCTCCATCTACACCATATAAAGTATTAAATGGAGCCGGTATGAGTGAATCGCATAACGCCCACTACCATCAAAAAATCTTACTGTCAACATTACTATACAAAGAAAATAATTTTTCTTCACTTTATTGGACAGATCATTTACATATTGATTCATATAATGTTTCGTTCAACCAGTAAGTTGATTTCTTACAGTAATATTCGCTACATTCTACTTGCAAACAGTAACAGATGTATTTAATTACATACAATACTTCAATTAATATTAAAGTCTGATTGGGAGGTTGAAGGAATCCCACAAAATACCTCACAGAACCCAAATTTACATGTTTTTTTTTCTTTACCCTATGTATGGTGGGTAAAGGATTTGTTTTTCTTTATTTAATCTTTTTCCTTTCTTTATTTCTTTCCTATCTTTTCATATTCTATCTTTTCATCCCGAGCCTACATTATCTGCTTGTATTGCATCCTGCTAATCAACAAACAAGGCCATACCAATCCGTATTGGGCCAGTGTGGTTTAAGATGGCCCAAATCCAACCATTATTGGCGGAAACCAATAGTCTAGCAGTAGACTTTAGATTTGTTTTATAACTTTCACTTGATGTTAAGTATTATCTTTGCCCATAACAAGATGACTATTATTAAGATAGTAAATACAACACATTCCGCTCATCGCCTTGAGACTTAAGGTAACACGTCTCGTTAGTTCAGTAATTTCACTATCATACTACGACTATCAAACTGGAACACAGTAATGTGTGAACAGGATTTTGCTGCAAAAGGAACAGTGGTCGTACCTACCTACATGGTCTCTGAGTTCATAGACCTACCACCCTTTTTTAATTTGATAATTGTATCCACGACTGTCTCTTGACCTTTACTAGATCAGACAATTTTCTTTTTAATATTATGATGATTTTAAAAAAACCTTTCGAGTTTAGTTCGATTTGTATTCGAGTTCGTTTGCCGATAGTAGCGGGCCGTGATTCGGTTTATATAGACACGTGGGAATCGAACACGTTACGTTATTAACGAGAGAGCTTCATCGCGCCTGAATAAGGATTCCGCTCGTTTGTACAGCGATGCGTTGCGGACCTATAAGTCACTTATTTCGTTCACTCCATCAACCGCCGACACATAAAGAGGAATGTTAAGAATTTAACATATTCATTTTATAATTACTATGATTTAATTAAGTGTGTTGTGTGTGCGAATTTCGTTCTGATCACGCCGTAGCTAAACCAATAAGGCCAACAAAAACGACTCTTGACATTAATAGTGACGTGGGCACGGAGATAGTTTTCATCCATATCCGGTTCCGGTCTGCCAACCGGAAGTAATGCCGAAAATCACTAAGTTCCATAACTATGCATATTTTTAACATTAATATACAAATATGTTCATCATATAAAAATTACTATTTTTATGTACTTCCGGTATAACCGGCCAACCGGAAGTGGGACCAAAAGTCACCAAGTACCTTAATGTTGGATATTTTTGATATCTTTAATGAAGTTAAAGTGTGCCTCGAGTTAGTTTGAGCCATCGGGTGGAAGGTTTTTAAAAACTACATGCTTGGGACTACCCCCTAAGCTATGAGATGTGAAGTTAACAAAAACTGAGAGAGAACTGACTTTATATAGTAATACAAGCTTCTTATATACTAAGGTTATACAATGGCTCCTTATGGATAGTTTATAAACTATATATGATTAATACATCTGTTATCTGAGTATAACCGGTTCCTTTTTCTCTTTATCAGTAAGTGTTTTCTTTGTTCATTGTCGGTCATTCTCTTATGACAACATAACTCTCATCAAGAAATATTTTTGTATGTACTTCCGATTCCCGTCGACCAACCGGAAGTTGTCCAAAATCAGTATACCTATATATAAATCCTATATAGATATATCGCAAAATTGACAGTGAGAGGAACGGCGTTACACAGACACGGAGTTTATTTATTATTTATAATAAATAAACAATAAAGTTTTCCCCTCGTAAATATTAATGTTACCACGAAATTGAAAGGGGACTACATCGGCCTGTTTATACAGTGAGGCAATTTACATAGTGATATACGGTGGCTTTCTTTAAATATTAACAGCAATTATAAATCTAGGGTCATGTTAAACATTGGAGAAGAAAGTTTATTAATTATTTATATATTTTTAATCATCATTTCTGCCTATTGATGTATTAGCCAGTAAGTAAAAACAATAGAGTAGAAGCTGATTGATCTTAACTAGAGTACAGCTTCTAATAAATTCTAACCAATATAGGGTCTGTTTATGAGTTCCCAGGGTTAGTCTTTTATAGCAAAATATCCGGAAAATGTACTTCTAATAGACAGCGAAAGAAATGGTTTTACAAAATGATTAGCCAATAGACATAGTCCTCCATTATCAGTGGTGGGATTTAATCTGTTTCCAATCATGCTGATCTCATCCAGGTTAGTGGGAAGTTAGAGCCTAGTTTATTGATTAGAATACACCACCAGCAGGAGAGTTTGGCTCGAGTCCCATTTTTGGAAATATGAGAAAGTGTAATGAATTTGAATACGATTACTTGAAAAGAATACCTAGAATAAATGTAGTAATATTTATGTATGTGTATTTATATAACTCTATATATATATTTTTTTTCGGATGAAGTTTTTGCTTTCGGTCACTGTTATGACCGCGAAAGCTTCATCGGACCCTGAGCTCGCGGATCCGGACTCCGCGAGCTGAAAAGTGTATATATATATGAATTATATAGTACAATGGTGAGAGGGGAAGAGACGAGGGAAGAGGATTTGGGGAAGGAGGAAGAGATGGGAAGAAAAAGGGGAAGATGATACAATAGATATATATAGATACATATATGTATATTTTTGTTGATAATAAATATTTGGTCTATCCTCATCTTAAACTGCTACCTACCACATCCTTTTCTGAAAGTTGGCTGGTAGATAGTTTTGTCTAACTTAGTCATAAGGTTTGATAATGAAGAAAATAAAAAAAAATCCACAATCTTATGGCTAAGATTCTGCTTCAAGAAATCATCACATGATGATGACTATGTCCACTATAGTCCTCGGAAATAGCTAATGGTACTTACGAATAGCGCCTACTGTAAATAAGAAACTACAGGCAAAAGGTACATTACTACATACTTTTAAATAGAACGAAGGTTGTATTTTTAATTAAATGTATCAAGAGATCGTAAAAGTATATGAACGTATATGACTATATGAAGATATATGTTGGAGAGGGCCTTAAGGCTGTGCAGGCGGCGTCGTAAAAGTAAACTTTCCGTGTGTATATTAGTTGTAAGTAAACATTAAATAACGCTCTGCCAGGCCATTCTTATGACGGAGGGAACTAAGTTACGACCCTCCTAACCTTTATTAAAATAAAAAATTTTCGCGTCCGCGACATTTATAGGATAAACTTAAACTTGAATACTTATCTTACATACTTATTCACATTTTTTTTAAGCGGAAAAGAGACGAGACTAGCAAAGATTTGATGGTAAGTGATACACTTAAGCTAAGAACATACCGCTGGTTTAGTATACACAGTCTTGAGATGTAAGTTATCTAGTCTCGTTACTCCAATAATTTTACTAGTAAACAAACCGTAACACAGAAATGTAGTAACCTTAGTAATTTCATAAGCAAATAACACTCTTCAAACTGGAACACAGTAATATTTGTCTACTGCGATAGTAGCTGTAGAGGAATACAGTTATGTATAAATACATATCATCATCAGATCTCCTTCAATAATGAGGGGATTTGGACCATCTCCCACCACGCTGGCCCAATGCGAGTTGGGGGGACCCCAGGGCTTAATTTGTTGATTAGCAGGGTGCATTTCAAGCAGGCTTCTGTCTCGTGAGTTGTTCTGCGAGATCCATTACACCCCAATGAAATGTCTGTCTATAACTAATCAAAAGCTACTAGCGGTACGTCTCAGTTAGAGACCGTATATGTACCGTGTATGTACCCCTGTTTCTACGGCAAATAGTAAAGTGTAAACATTACTGCAGCAGGAGAGGTTCGCTTGGGTCCCGTGAGTTGTGTGGGGCCTTTTACTCCTCATACATACCTAAATACAAAATATATATGCAAGTACTCGATCCCTCTCAACTTGAGACAGGGATATGCTTTCCTTTTCTTTCTTTTTCTCTTTCATAATATTTCTTTTTATATCTTTCATACCTTGAATTTTCTATACCATTAAACATATAAAATATATAAATTTAAGTAAATTTATATTTCTGATAAATATATCTATTATATTTATTAAGTTATAACTGTTACAGAGCTAAGGTCACACTAAGCTTTCGAAGCTTTCGTAGCAGCTCCCGGGGGTCCTTGCAACACGATACGGGTAACCACCGAAGCGGTTTTAATGCTTACTAATCCCTGGTAATCCTGCTTTCCACTTAGAAGCAAACGAACAAGGTTTCTTCACAGTTCAAAAAAAAGTTTGTGACCTCTGTCATCTAGTACAGTGGACAGCATTAATACTTTTTGTGTCTACAGTATACCTACTTTATGATGTCTTATGATACCGTCTAGGTACTTTGCTAACATTAATGTGTTCTGCTTGATAGGTGTAGTAACTAGTGATATTACTGGGGTAACGAGACTGAACACGTTACGTTAGCGATAGGCGTAAAGTGATGATTCCACCAACTTATCTAGTGCCAGTTTATTATGGATAGTCATATCACTAACAGGTTGATGCCTTGTTCATTTCAAGGTTGCGTCGAATAAAGAAAGGAGCTGGTGGTGAAGTATTGTCGGCATATTACTTTGGTACATTTATACCGTGATTTAGTTACATCAAAACGGATTTATTGTACCATATAAATGCAGGTTTACTCTTACATAAAATTCCTCTAAAGTTACCTCCAACTTGATCTAAAAACTTTCGGGTTTTTTTTATTATTTACTTTATCAAGATAATTGCTTAAGACGATCAACAGCATCACTCCAAGCGCTACGTTTTATAATACCTTAGTTTTATAAGTACATGTATTTTTACTGCTCAAAATTTCAATGAAGGTAGTTATCGTTGAACTGTTTGTTCAACAGTTAGTTCAATTGGTCGTTCTACTGTTCGTTCTACAGGTTGTCCTACTATTTGTTCATCTGCTTGTTATGTTGTTCGTTCATTTGATTGTTTATGTTGTGGTTCTACTGTTCGTTAATCTGGTTATTCTACTATTCGTTTATCTGCTCGTTTTACTGTTCGTTCATCTGGTTGTTCAACTAGTCGTTCATCTGCTCGTTCTGCTGTTAGTTGATTTGGTTGTTAATCGGGTGGTTCTGCTGGTCGTTCTGCTGTTCGTTTATGTAATCATTCAACTATCGTCTTGCTCGTCCTTCTACTGTTTGTTCAACTATAGTTCTGTTGGTCGTTCTACTGGCCATCCCACTGTTAGTTGATCTGGTCATTCAACTGGTCGTTCATCTGGTCATTCAACTG
>DWLS01006829.1:0-11280 GCA_018246255.1 Pachliopta kotzebuea | reverse complement strand
ACGATTTAATACTTTCACTACATCGAATAGAGGGAGGTAAGGAGTTCCATAGCTTCACAGCGTACACAGTAAAAGATTTGACCATTTGTAAATGTTAGATTTTGGTTTATCATATATTATGAAATAATATCCTCTTCAATGTTTATTGAAATGAGATAGGATTGAACATAAACAAAACAGTTATAATATAAGATTTAATCAAAATTAAAGAGAATGTAAGCAACATAAGAGTTCTTACTATGTTATAAGGATATAATTTAGATTAACACATCCGCAATGGAGCCTGAATTTATTACCAGTAGCATAGGCCTGCTTTTTGTACTCAATCCTTTCGAGCGGTAATTAACTTTCACTAAATATTTACTTCAATAATCACCGTTTTACTCGATCGACACCAATGTGTACCAGTGGTACATCCCATCATGAACACGTTAAACAGATAATCAAACAATATAAGATTATATTGTTTATTACCCCTTCATTAATAACAAGTATATAGATATTGTCTTCAACATGGATTATATAGTTTAATTTGTTATTAATAAAAACTTTTAAACTTTAATAAACAATTTTACTTTAATGTAAGAAACTAAATGAAGAAAATAAACCACCTAAACTTCTTTATTAATAACTAAGGATTTTAATAACTTTTTTAATCATATAGAAAATAAAAGCGAACCAAAGTTTTCAAGAATGTTTGATGAAATGATTATAAACAAAGATAAATAATTTATTTCTATATCACTATACTTCTATTTAGTTATTTTTAATCACTTGGTGCTTAAAGTTTAACTTGAGTAATACCCTGAATAGTTTTACTTTTCCTAAAGTAATTCAATATTTTTGTATACTTAAGTGTAATCAAGAAGTATTATTTAAAAAGAAATCTAAACAGTCGCTGACTTGTTACCATGCTCCAGATCTTTGGATAGCTCCTTAATCAAATCTTTGTAAACAATTTGATTCATGTTCTTACTAAGCAAGTAAAGTAAAAACCAATCCCCAAATGTAAAGTTTTTAACAATCTTCGATATGGTTCTCCTCTTAATACATCTTAAACGGCCCATAAGCATAACAGCGCGTAATGGAGGTAGACTTAAAATCAAAACCCGATATATAACAGCCAGCGCCGATAACAGAGCTAAGATGATCAGCCAAAACCAGAGAACAATAAAAATCTTTTCATTAATTATATTTAAAGGCAATACACAGAGACGGTCCTTCATTTGCATTGTACCGGATGGACCGTATGACCTGAACCAGCATTTGGTGAGTTTCGGAAAGTACTGATCCATAGGGTTGACCGAGGAAAAATTTGTCATTTCATCAGGGAGTCGAGGCGCATTTGTGAACGTCGCCACAGCAGTGCCATAGTTCCGGAAAGATCCACCCAAGAATAAGTCCAACAGGAATATTTGACCAATCTAGAAAAAGTTACAAGTACAATCTCGGTTAAAAAAATTGTTAATTTGAATTTCAAATTTTGTTTGAAAAAAATTAAATCAGCTACATACGCTGTGTATGAGCTGTATTTATAGGCAATGTAGTTGCTCGATGATTTTTCAAAAGAGTACTATGCTTACCACATTGCTGAAGTTGAGCAACTCACAGAATGCAAATCGAAGTGCATACATGTTATGTGTGTATGAATTAAACTCATTGAAGTAACTCATTAACTGATCGCGACGCTCTTCTGCCCTTTCTCTTGACACTATAGGGTTTGCTAAAAATATAGCAAGACAACATTATTAAAATAAGCTGAAAAGATAACTACTAAATCTAAACTAGTTTTTTAAAATATGACCTTACTATTAACAAATAGTAAATTTATTACAAATAAAAATACAAACTCAATTCTGTTGTCAAATCCCGAAGTCTGCCTCCTTCCCAAGACTTCCAAAGGTAGTGCGGAATATAGAACAACATAGCCTGACCCAGAAGAACAAAGCAAATCCATTGGTAGTATGCATGCTTGATTTGTACATCATTATTTACTCCAGGGCCCACTCCAGGATATGCCATGTGTTTACCTTCAACTCCTGAATAATTTTTGATAACAAAACATATTAAATTAAAGCAATATAGAAATTTAATTTAAAAAATCCAAGTTAAACAAGGGGATGAAAGGGGTCCTTACACAACTCATAGAACTCAAGGCAGTTTCACCTGCTCTTGGTGCATCCTGCTAATCAACAAATAAGGCTCCCTGCTAACCCACAATGGGCCAGCATCGTGGAAAACAGACCAAATCCTTCCCATTATTAGACAAGGTCTATTTCAAACAATGGAAGTTTATCGGCTGATAAGTTAAACAAAAAAGGATGTAAAATACTTAAGGTTTTTTAAAAACATTGCAGTTTTTGTAATTTGTATGTAATATTCAATTTATTCCTCTTCTAATTAAAAGAACATTTTAAACAGTTGTGCCATTTCTACTTCAGTAGATAATTTATATTGAAAATGGATGTGAGGATCTAAAAGAACTAAAATGTTTGATTTCTATTAATAAAATTTTAATGAAGATACTTATAATGAAAAATGTTTGTATTAAACTAATAGTTAATACAAAAACATTAAATTTTACTAGATCGTTGAATCGGTTAACTCTTCGGCCATGACGTGTATTAATTTATCATTAGTAAAAACAATTTACATTTTACTGAACTGGGTGTATAAGAAAACGTAGCTGAAAAACACTGGGATACTAATGTTGAAAGAAGAAAGATAAATGTTTTATACATACTTTTGTATATACGTACAACATCTCATTTTCTATCTAACAATACAAACCATCTGTATTAAATACGCAGACAAAAGATTATAAATTTCCAAACATACATCATATCAACAAAGCACTTACCTGTTAATAAGCTTTTTAAAGTGTATGTTCCATAAATCCAACAGTAGTTGTTGATGGCTTGTTTGTCATTAGATTTATCTGATCCGCTCATGCAGTGTATCGGCTCACCAAAAAACTGTTTAGAGGTAACCATCAGTGTGAACATGAGTAACATTATCACTGTAACTTTATAATGCAAGCGAAACACATTGTTGTCGGTGGAAACATTTTTGTATTTTAAAAAAGACCGAAAGGGCGTTAACAAATCTATCATTTTTGTAAGTTTTACAAAGATACCCCAGAAACGTTAAGAACAGTTTTAATAAAAGATTAATTTACTGCTTATATTCTCGTTTACTCCTCCGACAAATTTACGTTTTACCCGCGAATTCGTAAGATGATGATGTGACAGGAAGTCAGTTCACTGAATATAATCGTAAATATTTTTTTTCACCAAAATAAGGGACTTTTTTCTTAAAGTAATATATGGCAAAACAAATGACAAAATTTAGAAAGAAGTTCTTATATGAAAATTTGTTTAAAAAGACGAAATAGCAGTTAACAAGCATATAATATACGGGTGAACGTATTAAACAAAGTAATCAAAACTAAACCAAATCTTTTATAAAATTGTAAAAAAGTCAAAAATGGTTTTTGATAATAATTGTAACGCATCGAGTTTACTTTCAATAAATGTTTACATGATGTCTAAATTTTGTTGCAAAAAATTTTATCAATTTTTAAAAATAAAAGGAGCTTTATGTATGTTTAATTACACAGGAATCTATTAAAAAGGTTTGGTAATTATTTTCTATTCATGTTGCCGGAAAATACCTTACGGAAGCTAAACAAAATGTGTCGTATTAAATATTTTTAATTAAAATTGTTTATACTAATGTAGAATAATGAATACTATTTTCTTATTCAAAATTCTTGAGTTATTCAAATTAAATGAATAATTCGACTTAAAATTTACTACAATCTTTCAAAAAGCTATTCGAGGTAATATGCGAAAGGAAATATATAAGTAGTCAAATTGAATAATAAAAATATTTTCCTTTTCGCAAAGTAAAATACTGCGATGATGGGTGGGCTTTTTGTTTTAATTTTTAACGCATGCATAAATTACTTTTGTAATTTCACTAGTTGACTTGCAGAAAATTATATACTCCTCTATTACTAAATTAATACTGTTTCTGCAAAATAACATTTTTTTAAAATTAGGAATCTATCTGAACATCACAGAAGTTAGATTTGTTAAAAGAATATCATAGTTGCACTGTGTAATGTAAGCATGTGTTAATGTGCAGTAATTCCGTATCTTTAATAGGTTTTTACTGGTAGACCTGTCGTTAGATGGTGACTTGATAAATACCGTCATTGAGTATAAATATTACTGTTTTGTTTTGAAGCGTAAGAGCTAATAAAATTGCTGGAGCACTACGATACTAATGTTTATTTTGTCAAGGCGACAGGCGCTTAGATCAGATCAGATGTATCATTTATCATTATAAAAAAAGGTTCAATAAACCTTTTTGATTTGGGTTTTCTGTACGGAAGAATTTAAGTGTTTAAGACACGATAACATAATGAAAATATACTCAATACGAAATTGAATTGTTTATTCTTAGTTAGGTACATTATCATAATTCCGCTTAAAAATAATTTCACGAACACTTTCATGTTTTACATCTAGTTTCCACACTAAAGTTATAAAATGATAGGAATGTATGGTGCATTAAAAATTATAGCAAACGTCAGGTTATCGGTGTGAAAATAAAAATAAGCAATTTGATACTAACTACAATACTGTGCGAAACACTGTTGGGTTTAAGTAAGAGACAAACTCTCGCTTCTGCAATAAAGTGGTATCTTATAAGGTTTCCTATCTAAAATAATAATGGTTCACTGAGTGTACAAGATAGCTGCTTTTAGAAAACATTCTTTTATTATTTAATTTATTGCCTCTTTTATTTACGAGACCCTTTCAATATTTCGGTTCGGTTCGGTATTTAATTGAATACTGCGAAAAAATCTTGATGTAACATAGAAACTAATCACGCGTACTTTTGTAATTGAGCAATTTCTTTAACTTAAAAATTATCTAATACTTATGCGATAATATCTTATATCCAATCTTTGCCTAATTTTTGGAGAGCTGTAAATAAAAACGGTGAAATTTGTTTCTGTTATCTATAATATATAAGGATTATTGACGTCTCTAGAATGGGAAAAATATAAATAAATAATCATCATTGTTTTAGACTATACAAATTTAGGGTTTACGTTAATTTTTAATAGCCAAAAAATATGTTAAGACTTTTGAATATTAGTAGATAATCCCATTTATAAAAATTTCATTAGTGAAAAGTTTATTGCAGTAATTATGAGTGGTAGATAATATTTACTTCAAATATAGCAACATGTATTAGCTACGGATTTTTGTAAAGGAAAAAATAAAGATTTTAAACCATTCGAAAAGTCAGTGTAAGATATCAGTCAATAGTCTAAATATATCTAAATATCACACATAACAAACACCACAAACATGAATGATTTTTCCAACAAAAACAAATTATCCATTGATTTACAAAATCACAATATTGTATCTACTTAAATAATAATAATTACATTTCTTTAATGTATTTGTTAATCAATAACATAGTGATAAATAAATATTATATCTGTATTAACCCAACCGCCAAAGAGACTTGGGTTATATGAATTGTCAATGAATGTAACGAATTTTCACAAACCAATTTTTCAACCCTTAACGGCGTTCGGGAAACGAAAGAACAAATGTCCAACACAATGCGACGTGGTGGTGATTTTATATCAGTTAATCACATAAATTATTTTATTGGTAATTTACTCATTCTCCATGGTAGAGGTAATCCCCTCTTAATAAATATATATTATATTCTAATAAAACATTAAGCCGGTCAATACTTAGGAATTGTAATTATCAAGTGGCAGTGTTATCGATATAACATCAGATTTAAGTTAAGATCACTAAATGAAAATTAGGTTAAATCACTTTGAATTCATTATGAAAACTGGTATTAACAGGTTGAATCTAGTTCATACAGTGACATTAATATAAACAAGTTTAAACTAGTTCCTTTTTGTATAATTGTAATATATGTATATATTAATATAACAATAAAATTTTCTTTTGTATTGTACGGCTTAAGTAGTGCGGCCGTTAAGGGTTTAAATTTGTAATAGTCATAGTTTAAAGTAAAAAATGATCACATATAACATCTACACTTCACAGTTTGCTTTTCACTGCATCATTCGATGTGTACTCGTCGAATGCCATATTTCCTAGAGCGAAAATATTGTCCGGGTCTAGGGTTTTCTTGGCGGCCAACAGTAGTTTCCGCCCGGGCTCGCTGACCGTTTGCTTATACCACTTCTTGCGTAGCTTTCCTACGCCGTGGTGGTGGGAAATCGAACCTGAAGTTAAATTGTTTCAAAAAACATTGTTAGTACTTTTGTAAAAATCCTTACTTACGTTTAACAACGTTTTGGCGATAGGCTCATCGCTTTCTTGTATAAACAATCTATAGCGCAGGCGTCGATTAACATCATATGAAAGAACATGCCGGTGATAGTGGTATGTTGCCAGAGACTGCTTAGATAGGTCCTATTTCAGACAGCAAATATTGAGCAAATATATTCTGTATATCATTCTAATTAGCGTCACATTACTATAGGCGATTGTATCACATACCACCTGAGAACTTCAAAATTGAGGCTAAAAATGTTCTTGAGACGAAAGCTCGAGTCAGATACACGGCTGTGGTTTTAAAGGAACCCACCCCCATTCGCCAGGATCTCCTCTCGCGCCGCATCCTCTATCTGCTCATACACTGCGACCGCGTCGCCGCAGCCCGCGCTGTTAAAAGCGAAGTAGAAGTAGATACAGCAGCCCGCGTCGTACCTACACAACAAAGTTAGACAATTAAACAAAAATATCGTTTATAGGAAAAATAATGATTACATGGGCCTAATGATTTCGTTATAATACATTAATGAATATGAACAATTGATAGAACTTAACTACGTACCATTTACTATTGTCATCATCACCACCACTCTAACCTTTTACTGCCCTATATTTTATTCCAGAAAGCGATGATACACGCATGGTCACCTGATAGTAAGTGCTACGCCTGTTCCTTAACAATGTGGTGCTAACGCTTGTGTACAATTAGTCTTCATTGGCGTAGACTAAAAAACTGAAAAACGTAGTGTGTAACTTACTATCAGGCGAACGTCGAGTTAGTCCCTTAATATATGAATTATAATAGAAGTGTTGGCATTTAATTGTATACTGTATCATCACATACGTCTGCGTTAGCCGGCATGAGATAAGATAATGTGCAAGGCCGCGTGCAGCACACTCATCGCGTACGCGCTGCTTCGTATTACGGCAAAGCGCAAGCGTGCGGTCCCACGGCACGGACGTTTCGAACGATTCCGCTACTATTTCATATTCGAGGGCAAAATCCTGAAAACACATTAACAAAGGTTTAAAGTCGAGAAAAATTTTTTTTCTTGTCCAAAAATACCAGGAGCCCCATAGCATTGTAACCTTAGTTAAGCTGATATAAACTGTACCTGCTCAACGGCTTAAGACAAGATATCTAAGTTTCATTACTTTAGTAATTTCCCTAGCTACAACACCTTTCACACCGAGACATGGCAATGTTTGTATACTACTGTTATCAAGAAATAATAATTTGTAAAGTTCACTCAAAAAGTGATGGATGATTATGGATAAGTACTTCATTTAAATTTTTAAATCATTGTTACAAGACTATAGAAAAATCTATGTTACGTTTATTATTTTATCATAATTCCCAACTTTTGGATTATTTGATTAAAGAAATCAAGTATCTATAGAGTAATAATAATAACGTGTGATAATTACCCTGATATAAGCGATAACGAAGGTCAAAGTGTATCCGACCTCGCCGTTGGTGGCTCCGCCTGGGACTCCCCCGTAGCTCGCGGCGATGTTGTTGAGCTTCGCCTCCCTGTCGGCAACTTGCTCGCAGGTGCCTTCCATCAGCAAAGTGACCACGCAAAGCTTGCATGGATCAAAGCCCTTAATACGCGTCACGTAGAATTTTTTTAGTCCGTCGAGAATCACTCCACCCCAGGATGTCTCCGTTTTAACTGCATGCCCAAATCTGAACTGAAATTAAATAAATCTCATATTCATTTATTATCAACTTATCCGTTCATTCCTATTATTCTCCAGTGCTGAACATAAACGTTTCCAAGTAGGAGTATCCTTATGGGTAATGGTAATGGTCATAAGGAATGCTTCTACCCTACCCCAGAAACTATTACCCTACTCAGTTGCTTCTTACCACACACTGATGGATAGTGTCGCTGTGATCATTTGATCCTCGGTAATGATGTAATATTAACTATATAAAAACATACTGATGCATTTAAATGGCATTTCCTCGATGTATAAGAATTGTAATCGGGTTTGCTAATCTATTTGCAGATGGATATTGTACATAATTGAAAGTTTACTTGTTCGTTATCCATTAGCCTTATACTGGATGGCTGCAGGCGTTGCCGGGCGACCTCTCTCTCGAACTGGAAGCCTGCTTCCCAGTCTGGGAACACGAGCGATCCGTAACGTACCAACGGCGGTAACGGACGGATTTTCAACGTCACCTGAAATATTGTAACATTGTTCTTCATGGGTTATCTTTTGATGATCTCAAAAAAGGTGTTACCAGTTATTATAAGATATATGGCTTAAACGGTTCTGTATCGCAGAGGAAAATTTTTTGGACGATGCGAAGAAACGAAGAGGATGTAATTAAAAGCCACAGCGCCTTTGGGACTGGAACATTGTGTGTTACAATAGCACGTATTTGTTTTGCGCCATAAACAGGCGCTGCTGTAATATATCTAAATAATCTAAATGGTTTTTGGAAACAGAGATTTACCACCCGTACGTATTTATTTGATTCATTATATAATTTCAAGTACAGATTTTAAGCGGAAGTGACCTATAGTCAAAGTTAATTTTTTTATTCAATGTAGTAACAGAAGTTCACTTACAGAACGTTAGAAATCTACCAGCCATTCGCAAAGCAAAGGCCGCGGACCAAAGAATTGGCGCAAGTAACTCAGCGGACTGTGCACAATTTTGTCTTGTTTTCCAATCACAAAATGTCTTACAGATTTACGTGCTGCTAGAGAATCAGCGCGTTTTATTTCCACACATCATTATCAGACAAGTAATCATCAACACTATAATACACTTTACTAATTAAAGTACATTTAATTTTATTTTTAAACATGTGAAGGGTGTATGGCAAATCTACGTCAGTTTGGGGGATTTTATTATAGATGGCGCACCGAGACCAATGAAGGTTTCATTAATTTTGTGAAGACGAAAATAAGGCGCCGCTAGCTTATTTTTGTTTCTAGTATTTCTACCTTATAAATATTGTTCACTATATTATGTATATTGATATTTTGGTGAATATACAGAATATTACAATATATATTGTGATGAAACCGTGAGTATACCCGTCTTATTAAAAAGAAAAAAACTGTGGGCAAGCGTACCTCAGTGACAACGCCTAAGCAGCCCTCGGAACCCATAACCACGTGCTCCCACTCCGGTCCGCACGATATTCGCGGTACTCGACAGCTTTTCTCTATCACACCGACTGGTGTCACCACCTGAAAATAAGAGCTAGATAAATTAAACAATGATCTTAAAATTTTATTAAACAGTTAAAGGCTCCGAGGCCTAGCAGTGGGAATACTTAAATAGTCATTTGTTATAATTATTTCATACCTTATAAATGTAATCAAAATAAAATTGCAAACATCCCCTTTTTCAGATAGTTTAACATTCTAATAGAATTTCTTTATTAACTGATAGACGTCTACTGCAGGACATAGGCCTTTCTAATAATGGGGAATTTAGGTCACCTTTCACCACGCTGTGCCAATAAAGGTTGGTGATAAAGGCAACTAATTCGATTTACTATAGGTATAAGTCAATCAAGGAAAATCTTATTTAAAACTTTAATAGATAAATAAATTGTACCTTAGTTTGGACAACTAATTCTTCTATGTTTCCGTATGTGTTTTTCTTCATGCCGCTGGCACGTGTGGCAACCCAGCCGCCGAGCGTGGAGAACTCGTAAGAGTCCGGCTCATGGCCGACGGTGAAGCCTCGTGAACGCATCTCCCGCTCCAAGTCCTGCCCTACGATTCCGGCCTAGAAAAAAACATTGTGAACATGTTATAAAAATTAAAAAATAAAAATATCAAAGTAAATATAGTAAAAAAGAAGAGAGCAGATTCGACTGATGGTAAATGATATTTAATTATTTATTTATTTACACTTTATTTGTATAATAACAACAAAAAGGAAAAACATTATGTACATGAGAGACACAGTGAAGAAAAAGGCGGACATAATGCCACAAGGCATTCTCTTCCAGTCAACCTTTCAAATTGTGAAGTGAAGAGAAAAAGAAAACAAATGCCACAAAAAAAAACAATTAAAATTAATAATATAGAAAATATAAAAATGGTTATACAAATAAACTACATAGGAATCATATATACTATACAGTAAAAATATACATACATGTATTTAAACTTACATAAATATAAATATACATAGAAGGGAAGTAAAAGAATTAACAATAAAAAAAAAAAGAAAAAATGGTGTGGATTCCGATCAATAACCAAATATGTCAATTACCAGTTGTGTTATTTCTGGAAAAGTAGTACTCCTACGCTTAAATAAAGGTTTACTGCGCACTTTTCGAATGTTGGTTGGCAGAGAGTTCCAAAGTTTTATGGATATGATATGACGATAATGTGACGCTAGTTACGATGACATACACAACACCGCATTGCGCTCATCAGCTTAAGACGCCCGCTGTTGAGTCTCGTTACCCCAGTAATTTCACTATCTAGTTTTAGTTTAGTTTGTACTGTACTGTGGTAGCCAATACCGGACATCGTAATAAAAACCTACCAAAGTTTTATATATTTTTTTGAAAACTATTTATGGTCATTAAAATATTTATTATGTAATTATTAACAATTAATCTTTATGTGTTTATGTAAAAGATGTCATTATGCCGCGGTACTTGGAAGTTCAGCGACAATATGTACAAAGTACATACCATGAGAAAAGGTCAGCAAAGAAACAGATGTTCATGTTAATCAATATTGACTGATGGGAAGACATTGAATAACATTGACATGCGCTAACAAACATAGTGCAAGCGATGTCGTAAATCTCAATATTCAAATGCTATGCCACTTATTTTGATTAAGAATATAAAAACCATGGCCCCGGGACTCGACGGCATCTCGAACAGAGTGCTCAAGATCCTTCCGGCCGACATCATTTACTTGCTCGTCACCAT
>DWLS01006828.1:0-11282 GCA_018246255.1 Pachliopta kotzebuea | reverse complement strand
TCGAGTCCCGGGGCGGATTTGGTTTTAAGGCCACGGATGGTGTCCATGACTTCGCTCACTGTGATCGGATCTAGGGGCGGGCCCCCTGGAGGGATTAGATATTTTCTTATCCGTTCTCTTCATACTGTTGTGATTATATTACTAGAAAGATTATTACTACATTTTTTTTATCAGTAAAAGTAAGACGAAACTACAAAGCACGTGCTTAAATAATAAAATACGATATTACTTTGTATTTTTTTAAAGATCTTTGAACAAAGATATTTTAATAATTTTTTAAATATTTTCTTAAGCAAATCGTACTTTTGATGTTTTATGGTACAACCACTGATTTGAATAACCGGCCATTCAATTGAAAATCCCAACACTAGACTGATTGCTGTGTAATTTAATAACACGTTACTTCGCACTTCGGATGTCTAATTATATATATTAACTTGTTTACGTAACTGAGTAGTTTGTAATTTGTGTTCGTGAACAACTAGAAATTTGATTTCGGTATTTCAAACATTATACAAAACAGATTATGAGCAAATTATGTGTTTTTGGTAACATATTTAAACTCTTGCTCTATTAGATAAGCAAGATCAATGGCTGTGTCTCTCGGTCATAGGTTATTCGGTTTTAGTGTCGAATGTGCCTTAAGTGTGTTGTAACGAGTTCTTTTCTCATCGGTACAGTTGCTCATATATAGCATAGCTACCTGTCTATAAATGATGAGTCAAGAGGATTCCGTTTACGTAACGAAGAAAAGTAAAACATAAGCCTTTACCTGTAACAATTTTTGTATTTTATAGTCATTTTGGTTTATTTAATATAATTCAGATAAATGACTGAATTTTCAAGTAAATGACTTAACTAAAAGTATTACATACATTAAACAAAGTACAACAGTTACATTCTTGACAAGAACAGAAGTCGTCATTAATCATCCGGTTAATTAGAATACTAATTAAGAAAATTCTCTCAAAGAACCAAAATTGTTACTTATAATTGAGGGCTTCAAATTTTAAGACGAAAACTCAGTTAAACGTTACAACAAACGTTTTTTTTTCATCGTAATATTTAAGATGAAATGTGTATATAATTAAAGATTTACATTATGAGGATAGTAACTGTAATTTATGAACATCTTTGATAGATATGTATTGTGACTATCAACTAGTGACCCGTTGAAGTCTTTAGTATAGAGTTAATATATTCTGACGCTGATGGATCTTTACTACTCGAGCATCGACTGCGCAATAAGTGGTCAGGCTGCATTTAACCATTTAAACTATTTCCATTACGATTTTATTGGTGTATTTCATCACATATAAGGTTACTTAATTTAATAAATTTATTTATGAACTATGTATATTACAACAACAATACAATTATTTAATTTAAATTCGTTCAGTCAAAATAAAAAAAAAATTGTGTTTGTTTTATATGAAAATATTTATAAATTATACAAATGCTACTATGGGAAATATATAACAACTCATTCGTTTAAATTGTTTTCGTACAACAATAAAATTTTATATGATTAGAAATATAAACATTGTTCAAAATGTTTGTTAAGGATGAACATGTTACTTTAATTGATTTTTAAAACAAAATCAATCTCACAAGATCTTTATTAAGGACGACTTATATTAAGCTACTATCAAAATAAATAAATAACGTTATTATATCATGTCGTTTTCTGCAATCCATGAATGAACATTCAAAAGATTATTGAGTTTTTATGAAAACATTTATATATCTCTTTTTATATATTCCTCTTACATCTGTTAACTAGGTATCTTTCTATATATTACATACAATGTTTGGAATAGAAGAAAAATGATTGGAAGATATTTAATTTGTTTAAAGTTTTAATAGTTTGCTGTACATCAAGTGTTACATCGCAAAATAAATACGGAAAAGCGAACAATGGAAAGATACACATATCTATGAGAACTAGAACACCGTGTATCTTTTAGGAAACAAAGTTTATATCACGTTAATTAATCATTTAAAATAGTTTTGAAAGGAAATAAGAGAAAAGGCATCATTATAATAATAATTCAAGTTTAATTTCTCAAATATTCCGACATGAATGCATGAATGAAACTATAGAATGTCATACATTGCATGTATTCATTTGTTGTAAGCGTTTGATGTATTTACTTTGTTTACTAATTTTTAGCATTTAAATTGCGGTTTCGAGATTATAATTATCCAGCTATTGTATTTATGTCTGAATCATTTGTCTTTGCAGGGAGTGAGAAAAAAAAATAATCTTGTATCTGTAGAACATAATGGGTTGCGTAAATGATTATACACGCGAGTTTCCACGGTGGTTTCTTGACAATGCGTGATGGTGCAACGGTGGTGTCATCTGGTGGCAGCATTCAGTCGCACGCGCAGCCTTGCTCTATCAACTCATGCAATTGTTCTACGCTTTACTTCTAATGACTAGAAGAGTCGGATTGGTAGTCGCATAAGAATCGTGTTGTGTGTTATTGTTTTACCTTGACGTTCAGCTGTGCAGTGCTGTGTTGCTTTTGTGATACGCCGTATGAATGCGGCTTGTTTGTTTTTGGTTGTTTAGCATTCTGTTTGTAAATAAACACCAGCGAAACGTGGACATGCTACTTTGCCTTTGGTATTTCCGTTTAGAGTAATTGTTTCTGTCCGATTGGGTCCATTTAAAGTTATTTGGTATACATTTAATAATTCTGTTTTTTATTCACCAAGCCTTTAAAATCGGCGGGTATTCCCTTAATCTTGTTTCTAATATTGATAAACAATGTACCACATCGTTTACGTCGCGATGAGACAAAAATGTTAAGACTCATTACCTAAGAAATTTTAGTAGCTACCACGCCATATAAACCAGGTTAACATTAATATGTGCGCACTACTGTTACATATGTTATAATTTATCCTTATATTAAAATATTTGTTTGCTACCTTTCCCTTATTTGTTGTATAATTTTCTTGTAAATATATATAAGGTATTATTATATAATACATATTTGTAAACTTTTATAAATTTAGATTTTTTGATTTACAATGAGATACACAAGTCGAACTGACCTTTTTGTAATGGACCTGCGATGTAAATTCGTGTTTAGTTTAAGCTCGTACAGTTGATCGTTACAAGTTGGTAGTGTGGGAACTGAATTTTAACTAGCTCTCCATATGTTGTCAAATCGCCCCGAGCTTTAACCAATACTTTGTTAAAATCCAAATATATTTTACCTTAACCCCAATAGCCGACACTCTACTTTATAATGTTTTATAACAATTTATATTTTAGTGCGACATTTTAATCTAATTAGGTTAATAGACGAATTAAGTTTCTTTGTATTAAATTAGCAATTGCTCATATGTTAGAGTTACTTTAATAAATGATTTTTACAAAATTGGTATACAAAAGCGGTTCGCATTAGTAATACTGTTAAATATTGTGTTAATAAATCAAAATTTCTCCGGGAAAGCGAGTGCTCATTGTTTTAATAACGGTCAATCAGAATGCTAATCGTAACGTGTCACAGTTCAATGCTCTAATAATTCCACTGCATACTAATTAGTGTGGATGTAGCCAAGAAAATCCATCGTGCGTACGCTGGCTATAATTTTTAAATATTCCGTCTTTATTATCATAACGTAGAGAAATTACCAGATATATCCCATGGTAAAAAGGATAAAACAATAAGTACTTTTTCTGTAAGGATAAGATTCGTAATACACTGAAAGTCAATTCAGGCCTATGAAATTAATATGGAGATAACTATTTTATTCATCAATTCATTGCATTCTCTACGAAGAATTGTATGGTAAGACAACTCAATTGTCTATTAAAAATACCTACAACTTATATCATATCGGAATGTAGCAATGTTGAAGTTAAATTTACTACTGTTTGACTGAGGATGGTAAAGAGGTGTATAGAGATAATGTGAAACTTTCATGTTACGAATTTTTTAATATATAATTGCACATTAAGACAAGTCTTCTCATTTTCTCCAATAATTATTAATTTCTATTTATAACTAAGGAAAATACATGTACGAAAATATGAAGCTTTTTAATAAAAGAATACTCGGGAACAATAATTTATTTCAATGGTATAATTAAACTGTCATCGTGAAATATAAAATTTATAAAGTGGAACATAAAACTAGAACATTTTTCCTGTGATATCTAAAAAAAGGAAAACATTAATTTTTTATAACAATTTGTACATTTAAATATTTATTCACAAAGATTACAATAATTTTTTTTTGTGTAATTTTAATGTAATATTTATTTATCAGTAAGTAGATTTAGAACCTCTTTTTATAACAAATTTTAGGTCATAATACATAGAATTAAAATAATTGATTAGTAGTAAAATAAATAAAACGAAATTAATATATTTAGTATTTAGTCATACTATATTTCGTTTATAATTACACTGTGCCTTTATTATAAAGGACTTATCTATTTTAATTTAATTAAACCGGTATTATTCAATTAGGTTTATTAACAAGTAGCAATTGCTAGGTAGTTATTACCTGCAAAAGAGTAAGGTTACATGTTATTTCTCTTCTAAATATATTTGTCTTAATATTAGTTATGGTTTCTTTCTATTGAACATATAGTATTACCAAAATGCTCTTTTTCTACACAGTTTGGATACAGTTTCATATTGCTTAAAAGAAAACTAAACAGTTTGTTCACGTTTAAAGTTTTCATGTACAAGAAGAATATGATACTTTTAATATTTAGAAATTTTAACATATTATTTAATTACTCTACTATTTATGATTAATACTGAAATACATTTAAACGTTTTACAGTTTTATTATCGATTTTTAAAATTCATCTTTATATAACTACCAATATCGTCTACAGTGTTAGTTTCCGACCTATAATATTTTTAGAGAGCGAGCTAGCTATTTGTTATGGTTAATTTTGTCTTATCTAGGAAAGAGGTTATGTGAATATTTTATTTCGCTCAAAGAAACTGAAGTTCATAGCTTGTGGTATAATATTAATTACAGTAGAGTGAGATAGTCGCCTCTATGTATGTATGCTCGCTGGGATGTAACGGCTTTACCGTACGTAGTACGGTAACAGTTACGCATCACGCACTATTTGACTTTTGCATATAGCCTTTCATATACAACCTTAAAGATATCTTTGAGTACAAATAACTGTCTTTATACCGAAATTACCTATGTTGCAAGCACGTACCAGTACTTCTAATAATCTCGATGGCGCAGTGGTCAAATCCTAGTAACATAAATGAGGGTCTCTAGTGCGTTTTCCGGGCCCTATATGGAAATTATATGAAGCCGCTTGCCTAACTACCATAAACATTATGTAATCCGCGGTCTACAGGTCAAAAAGCTGCTGTATTCTGGGCCAAGACCCCAAGGTCACTTAACACCATGAGGTCAAACGTTAAATCATTATAAATGAAAAATAGTTTGTATAGTAAAAATTAAGGAATACTAATCATAATGTTAAGCTGAATCATACTTTCTTGTGACTTACCTTGTAAGTTGCAAATCATTGAAAAACACGGTAATTATAAAAGGATGAATGTGAAGGTTAGTTATAAATCCGTCTACGTAAATATTTAATATATTCAAACCTGAATGAAGTCTTTAGGTTATTATTTAAATTTCAAAAGCTATCTTCTTGTACTCAATGTCAATAAAACATCTTAGTATTCAAGGCAACTGTATAACTTGGAACGTAAGTCAATGGATTGGAATTCAACGGTACAAATCAAGGTAAAATTTAAATCTAATAATACAATAGTTTGTTCATAATTCAGCGCATTCAAAGTTCGTGGGTAGTCATAAAGTACAGGGTACTGTAATGCGATGAGTATGTATAATACTACGTTACGGGTCTTGCAAAATAGCAACCTGCGTACACATAGATCAAGGATTAGATTTGTCAGTACAATCATATACTACAATACCAGCGTTTGAATAACTCGAGGCCTAATCAGATATTTAGATATATTTTTAAATTAGCATATGCTTAAATATAAAATTATACAGATCATATATTTAAATTACTTATCATTAAAATAACATTATGTACATATATACGACAATCGAAGAAGTTTCCGGAATAGGTATTTCTCATTATCAATCAAAACTAAAGTCTGATTAACGTTAATTGTTACTTATTTTTTATCAAAATTATAAACGATTAAACCTGAAATTTCAATAAATTTCTCCCGACTAAACGCACGTAATAAAGAAAAGAATTCACTGTTGGTAGGACTGTGTTGCCGGAGATCGACTAAGTACAAACCGCAGCTCCTATTATATTTCTGCCGCCGAACAGTAGTGTGCATTCGTTACTGCTATTTTGTTTTAATAGGGTAATGAGACATTTTTGTCTCAAGGTAATGAACACATTTTGGTGGTATCATCCTTTCAAGCACGGCGTTATGGGCATCCGTTCGACTCACCACGTCGCTTCATCGGATGAGGAAAATTATACATATTAGATTATTATTAGAGATACTATTGTTCAGTGGCAAACCGTAGCAGAAGTTTATTGTTCGATTCTAGCAGACACATGTGGTGGAGTAGAGATTGTGGTAAGGTCTCCTACATTAGAAATAGCGCTATATTTATGAGATTATACGGATATTGTGTGAAATAATATTAAATCCTCCGTGTTGTTAAAACTGTTGTTACACACGTGCAATGGATTTAATGTAAATCTTATCTTCATCCGTCTGTTGCATTAACGGTACATCAGTTGCACAAAGCACTCCAGGCCGTTGCACAATAACAGGCAATTCACTCTCGTTGCTTGCATTGCCTGGCCGCCATTGTCGCGCACGCGCTTTACTGGGAACTTTCCCGCGTAACGGAGCAAAAAGCGCGGGAACAGCTTCAACACAATGACGGCCGACATAACGCTCCAAATGTTATCTATTGCCATAGAACCGGCTCGCAGATTACCACATCGAGACTTTTCTCATAATTTTCATTTAAACTAAACGTTTATTTGTTTCTTCTCGTTCATTATAGTATTAACAGACTGGTATGTCAATTACTTGTAGTATCTATTTCATTATTCATATCTCTCAAACTACGGTTATTTTCGCATATCCTTCACTTGTCGGACAGACCTCTAGAAATCGTTATATATTTTTATTATTTATGTTCCTATATTTCATTTGAGCAAAATTAAAACATTTTGTTACCATGTTACACTAAATTATTAATTTCACTATTATTGAATCAAGATTTTTTTAATATACTTAATGTTTTTTTTTGGGTTTTTTGCCTCCTGCGGACATATCAATCCTTTCGTACCCTTTACATCGTTCACTTATTTCTAACTAACATTAAAACAATAATTACTTAAATGTCTATATCCTCCACATTCGCCAAAGACATCAGGTCTTTAGCGAATATGGATGTAGGATCCGCCAGGGCAGATTGGATTACTCCAACGTCTTTGATATTAATATTGTACATATTTATAAATGAAATTCTTTTTGATTTGTTCATACTTAATGTTAAAATGTATATTATTTTCATTATAATATTTAACATAGCGAGTGTATGAGCAATTCATTCGTTAAATAGGAAGTGATACACCTGCCTGTAACAATGTTTTCCCTTTTTAAGAAAGTTTATACGAAAGGTAAAGATAAAGTTTGTTTGTCGCAAGATACAAGATATCTCGTAACTTCAATGACTGTTTTAGCTAAAGGTCCTTTAAATTGAAACATAGCAATTTTTGTACACTACTGCTTATTGATACTACATGGTGCTGTAGTGGAACTTGGAAGATCATTTGTTAGAACGAATTTTAGAAAAGTTAAGTAAACTTTTTTACTAACATCTCATTTTTAAGTACACGTTATATTGCTTTTTATCAGACTTGCTCTAAAATTATTAAATAAATAACAACTTAGCATCTTCAATCTTAAACTTAAACTTAGCATCTTCAAAAGGTTTTATATTGAAATGCAATTTTTCATAAAATTATGTATATAAATGTTGTATATAGATCCTGTTTAATAATTTTACATGTATATATACATAAATTTTTAGAACATATGATACTAGTTAGCAATTAAATTCTTAAATACAGACTTCATTGTCACAGAATGTTTGTTTTTAATAAAGTTGTACATTCATACATGAAACATTGGAATTGTTTGAAAAAGACTGCATTAAATCGGCTAAGAATTTCATTACACAATCGATCGGAATCACTAATGAGTATACAAATTAAACAAACAAACAAGTCGCATTCTCAATAATTTGTCTTCATTCACTCACAGTGATACGGTAGACCTGCATCTGTTGTGTATTAAAACAGACGAGTGAATAGTGGCCAAGTTTTTCCAGTTACTAAATTATTTAACCATTATCACTTAAGTTCCGAAATGGTTACGAAAAATAAATTGCACCTTAACACGACTACAAAATCTCACAGCAAGTAAGTGTGGAAACTTTATCACAATGGTAAACGGCAATTATATTTTGTACGGCGACAGACCGTCATCTGAGTCAGAGATCGTTGAAGATCATGTGCATACACGCACTACCGAAAGGAAAACCAAAAGGAAACCGAACAGAACTGCCAATGAACTGCAGTACACTCTTAATTTAGCGCAGCTAGACAACGAAACTGATTCTGTAAAATATGAGAAGAAAATTAAAGAGCCGCGACTTTTGCGTTATGTGCCCACTACGGATGTGGAAGAGCATTTCGTGAGTGAAAAATTCGAAACGTACGATTTAAAGGCGACGGAGGAACCTCCCAGGCGTTACGCCTTCACGAAGAAACCGAAGAACGCGGCAGACGGCTCCATCAATTATGCATATTCAAGATCTAGTAGCAGCTGCAGTTCGCCTAATGGAAATTTACCAACAATATCTGAACACGGAGAACAATATAGCACGTATCGAATCCGACCTATTCAACCGCCGACAGGTGAAGAAGTAGCCAACGCATATGAAACGAAACTTGATAAATATTTCTCTACTCCTCGAGAAGTGAAAACGTTTGTGGCTAAGGTAAGCAACATAAAATGAAATAACATTAAAATAACGAAGGTCAATAACAGATATGCGATGGTAGTTGCTTTCGACAACTTAACTTTAGAAATAAATAATGTAAATTAGTCGATATCTTGCCAGATTGTGTAACAATTTATAAATAATAAATACGGTATTCATTAACTAGAACAAACGGGACCTAAGAATGTTTAAAAAGGCACATTGCTACAGAATACTCGGAATTGTATCTCTTGCTCAAGTACTAGACAATTTTAAATATGTGACCTTTGAGCTTTCTGAAGACAGATCATAAATTAACTAATGTAATGCGCATGTAAAACGTATGTTCTATTAATTATAGTAGCCACGGTAGTGTATTGAGCAAGTCTTAAAATTCGAAGTGTAGTAAGGATAAAGATTAATTATGAAAATGTTAAAACCGTAATAATTGTATATGGAATACATGTAATTTTTTATTAGTTCATTTAGACTCATTTAATGTTGCAACTCGATAAACTTTTAACCATCACGCTTGTGCTTCCAAATTTGTATTCGAAATAATAAATAAATAAAATTAAAACCGTCTTTTTTTCTAAAAAAAAAACTTATAACTACGTATATTATTTAAAATAGATCTAGGTGAATAGACAAAAAGGTCCAAGTTTTAGAACACTGGCACATGATGCCAATTTCTGCTATTCTACCCTGGCCTGACATTAAAAAGGATCAATGGATCACTTATCATCCTCATGTGTTTACGCAAAGTGTTTGCTGCATCGTAAGTCATTTTAAATATACGCAGTTCTGCAATGTTTGTGCCATATATGTACATGAATTTTTATTTAAATTTATTCAAAAGTTAAAACCCATCTTATGCCGCGTAAACATGCATAAGTGTTAAGTTAGATAACTTAATAGCGTAGTCTCAACACTATGTTGTCTTTTGTAGATATAACTAACTTTAAAATAACTAAAACTTCATTAATTTTGTACATAACATCGAAGATTTCATAACACACTTTTGTGTTATAAAAATAATTTTATCATCATTGAAATAATCACCAAAAAGTTCATCTATTGTAATTCTGCAATGTTAATATTATATTGCGGATTTATTAATTTATTCTTCAATAAAATGTATAGATACAGGCAAGCTAGCTCTAAAAGGAATTTTTTTCCAAACCTCCAATAAATTAAACAAAAAAAATGGGAAATAATTTTTACCAAAATACGTGACGTGACCTTTAAATAACTTGCATCTATTAAGTGATAAATCTATATTAATGCTTTTACTACGCAACGTTTTTGATTAAGCTTTTACATTGAATTTTCTCAAAAAAAAGTTGCAAATATCCGTTATTAACTATTGATGATTTCTTTGTAGTTTTCAATTAATTCTAACGTAAATGATTAAAAATAAAGATGTTTTTTTATCATAGTAATGAATAATAAGCAGTTTATATCACTAGCTACAGCGTCTTTCAAAGCGATACCCATTAACATTTGTTCAGCGATAGTTGACAGTTAAAATATATATAAATATAGGTAGCTCCTATAATACGGACCTACCATCAGTGATCTAAAAAGCTATCGCCTTTAAAAATAGAATTAATTTAGAAAATTATTGGTTTATGTTGGTTTACGTAAGAAATCTCATATGTTGATAAACTTAGTGTAATAAAATTTTGTTGTTGCAGGGCTCACATCCGGACAGTCTGTACAGAGTGCCAATGGGCGGCCGCGTCGGCACCAGCAAAATTGTGCGTGTGTTACGCATTCTGCGATGGCCGGTTGCCTTGTTCACTGTATGCATCGCTTTGGCCGTCTTCGTATATTTTCTTATGCCTGGTAAATCTTAAAATTAACTTCTTAACGTGCTTTTCCAATTATTGAAGGTTGGCAGATAGTTTACTATATTTCGCTTCGTCTTTTGAAAGGCGAAACAACTGGACGGTACATTAACTACAACACTTCACAACAATAAACAAAAATAAACTTCTTAAAAAAATGATTTCTCAAACATAATTTACTAACCGTACACCATAATAGTCAAACGATCGGTTTGTTTTTAATCCGTATAATGAATGATAAATGTGATAAGTTAACATCTAATCCACCTTGGATAACTAAGAAACGTTAAAATTTTTCATTCACAAATGTTTATCTATTTTCAGGAAAAACTTATTATTTATGGAGAGTGAATAGGCATTTGCTAGGTTAATGCGCTTTACCATCATAGACCACATCTTCACTTAACACCGGGTGGGATCG
>DWLS01006827.1:0-11282 GCA_018246255.1 Pachliopta kotzebuea | reverse complement strand
GCACCGTTTCCCTCAGGTCCCTCCCCTTGGCCACGACTAGGGTGTCGTCCGCGTAGCACACGACCCGCATGTTCGCGCCAAACAACAACCCAAACAACGCCTCACGGAACCCAATCCAACTTCACCTGCTCGTAATGCACCCTGCTAATGAACAAACGATCCTCTGGCTCCCTACTAACCCCTATTGGGCCAATGTGGTGGGAGATGACATAAATCCCTCCATTGTAGAGAGAGGCCTATATCTAGCAGTGGACGTCTATCAGGTGATGAGGAAGATCACGTGAAATATAAAATGTAATTTTACTTTAATAACGATATCTTTATCGTTTTCTATTACCAGAAGCGTTTTTGAGGATAGAGTCATAAAAGGTTCCCATAGACTTGTTATATGCTGCTTATGATCGTCCAAAAGAAGAACAGGTCAAAAGGATTACTTTGATTTACAGAGAGATATGATTGAGGTCATCAACCAATCATACACTATCACGTTATCTAAAGTATAAAAAATACCGTAAAGTAAAATATACATGCATATAGGACATTACTATTTGGCGGTAGAAATAGAAGCTACAGTGGTGTCTACCTAAATGATCTCCGTCAGCGAAGACCCTACCAGTAAAAATAATCTCTGTTGCTGGAGAAATACCAGATAAACAGATATATTAGTAGGTACAATAAGACCACTTAATTCTGATCTATTTTTAAACATCATCATATTCATCAGTTAATATATTTAAAAATTCTTTTAATCATATTAATTATCTTCTAATAAACGGTCGGTATTAAAGTTGTTGATTGTACATAATGTTTAAAGAGTTTCTATTGTGAAGATTCGATATACGAAGATAAATAAAAATAGATTTATACAGGAAAGAACGCATGACACTCCCGCCCGGATCTTTATTTCTACCCCAGGTTTTTCCGCAAAGAGGAAAAAACAAACAGAGCGAAAAAGATAAATAAAGGTATTGCGCAAAACCGGCATTTGCAGTTTCCATGGCGGCATTATAATGAATTCAACTCCTAAGTGCTCTTAAGGTATTTTCTCTCTTGAAACGTTTAGTTAGTGAGAATATTAAAAAACTTCGTGTTGTGTTTACTAAATGAAATGACAGTAATATTTATAAGATTTTCTATAATTAACTCGAATAAGAACTGGCTTATTAATAATATTGCTATCCGAAAGTATTAAAAAGTAAGCAAGTATTAGTAAGTATTTATATAGTATGCAAAAGTTTTAAACGTCAATTTCTCTGCTGCTAAAAATAGTCTAGGTAGGTTACACCGCAGCTCCTATTGCAGCCGACAAATAGTACTATGCAAACTGTATTTCGGTTTGAAGGGTGTTCTAGTCAGTAAAATTACTGAGATCATGAGACTTAACATTCTATTTCTCAAGAGGACGAGCGTAATGTGATTCTATATATACCATCTTAACCAGCGCCGCGTTGTTATGGGCAAGCGTATTAACCATAATATGAACGCGTTGACGTGTGAGGGGTTCTGTACATAAACTCACGGAACCCAAGTCTTTCATCTGCTCATGGTGGATCCTACTAGTCATAAACGAGGCTTTGGCTCCCCATCAACTCGCATTAAGCAAGTGTGGTGAGAGATGGCTCAATTTCCCCGCACTATTGGGTGTAGCACATCTCCAGGATGGGACCCACCTCTATCGACTCATGATGAAAGCCTTGCTCATCTCCTCACCACATCGAGTAAAAAAAATTGTATACGTAACTTTGTATTCAATTTACTAACAAGCACTAGTACAGACAAATTACTAAATTATATAAGAAGGCAGTAGTCACTGATTTAGCGAAAAGATTTGATATATATTATCTATATATGCGTTATGTATTATTAAAATCTACAATAACGTTTTAATTTAATGTAATTATAAACAACAATTAAATATTATAAATGTGATATGAAGTTATAAATCGAAAATGATTTTTATTGATAATGAGACGATGCCGTGCCCGTCATTGGACGGATATTCATTTGCATAATCTCTTATCGTATTTTCAATTTCAACGCACCCCAGGAAGGTATAACTTGAAAAGCTATCGACATCCAAACGTTTAATGTTATGAAAGTATAACTTAAACATTTGCTTAAATTCTTGCACGAACTATTGAAAAATAAAACGTTACTAAAAGGTGTATATCAAATATTATGTGAATGGCAGGATTTTTTTAGGGAGGCCTATGTTTAGCAATGAGTGTTTAATAGCTGCCGTTGATCATGACGCTTATGTTTAGCAGTAGGTGGTTATCAGTTACTGTTGATCATGATAATGATATTGTGAAGCTTATATTTAACGGTGACTGTTAAGCAGCTACTGTTGATCATGATAATTATGTTTTGATCATGAGGCTTTTGTTTAGCAATGGGTGGTTATCAGCTAGTGTTGATCATGATAGTGATGTTGTTGATCATGGGGCTTTTGTTTAGCAGTGGATGGTAATCAGCCGCCGTTAATCATAAGACTTTTGTTTAGTGGTGGATGTTTATCAGCTGCCGTTGATCATAATGATGCTATTGATCAAGAGGCTTTTATTTAGTTGTGGATATTAATCAGCCGCCGTTAATCATGAGACTTTTGTTTAATGATGGGTATTTATCAGCTGCCCTAGATCATGATGATGTTGTTGATCGTGAGGCTTCTGTTTAGCAGTGGGTGTTTATCAGCTACAGTTTATGATTAGGTTTATCTTTAGCTGATTGATGATGATTATGTTTAGCAGACAGCTGTTAATCACCACAATTAAGAAGCACTTTAATTGCTCTATGCCATTAATATCAGGTTTGTTGGTCTCTGCTGGAACATTACATATCTGGTTAATTTATGCCCTCCCGGCAATATGTACAAAAGACCTTTATAGTGATTAACTGCCATCTTTTAAACAGTATCTAATCTATGTAAATATCTAGTTATTTACTTTATATAAAAGGCAAATGAATAAGAAATAGTTATTTTACAAACTTCAAGCACTTTTAATTTAGAAGACCTTCAACTGTCCAGGGACTTACTCCAGGCTCTGCGCCACGTCTCGCGTCCAATAAACTTTGCAATTAAGTAACGAGTTAAAACTTAAACAAACTTCAGGATTGATTGAGATTTATTTTAAAGTTTGTTATAATTAACTTATAACTTAGAAGGTGAAATCGGTGATAAATGTATACGAAAGCTCAGTTTTAGAGTTGATTTGTGCTCTTCGTTGTTGTTTGGTATCTTGTCTCTTTTTAGCGTTTATTATAACATTCTAAATTAAGTGAAACTGAATTAGGTAAATATTATTTAAGATATGCATCGGCTTTATTTCTTCAGTTTAAAAGAAAAGTAATATTTGCACATTATCTACCTACCTACCGAGACGGTTTCCAGCATCAGAGATCTATCTATCACCAGTAAAGACCTAGCATCAGAAATTATTTGAATACGGTAGCTAAGTGTTGCTGAACTTGGTTTTTAATGTAATTCAATGAAGTAAATTTCAGAATTCAGGAACTTAGAGACTAAGCGACAGGTGTTAAGTACACACTACGTTTACTTTATTATGTATATTTAAGGTAATGTTATTAAGTTATATACCTGCATATACAGAAGTAGTAATCTCCAATCCGTTCAGGTTATATCATATTAGCCAATTTAACTTCTAAAGTATAATCCATCCAAATAAAATGGCGTCGTCTAAGTTTACTGCCGCCATAAAACTCGTTTAAGTATTTAATTAAGGTTTACTTAAACGGGTGGTAGGTACAAATTCGACCCGACGCCGCCAGTTGATTATATTAAAGCATAAAATGTGAGCTGAACCCCAAACGTCTTAGTTAGGCTGAAGTGGCGGTCTTATTGCGTTACTGGTAACGAAGTAATAACATTGTCACTAAAGGTGAAGTAATAGACTTATACCGTTTTCTAATAAAACAATAGTTAATGAGTTTAAAGTTGTACTTCTTTTAGTAGACTATTGAGTAACCAAAGTAATAAATAATTTGGCTAATGAACAAGTCACCTTTACTGGTGATAGGTTTCTGCTACTGGAGACCGTCTAGGTAGATGCCACCGCAGCCAATATTACTACCGCTAAAGATTACTGTATAAATATTACTGTATTCTGGCTTGAAGCGTGTGCTAATGAAATTACTGGAGTAATGAGACTTAACAACTTACGTCTTAATGCGACAAGCTAGATGTAGTGCTGTGTATACTATCTTAACCAACGCATGTTGTTATAGGCAAGCGTATCACTTAATATCACGTGAACGCCTTGCTAGTCTCGTAGAACATAAAAAATAATTTTGTTTAAGGTAGAACTGATTGGGCTTCAATGATGAGATCGATTCCGATGCCTTATAATTAATACAATTAGTATTCTCTTCTTCCTTGTCAGTATCAGTCTTGACGGAGTGGTCATGTTTATCACTTCGGATGTTATTGGCAAGCTTAACAACACCCCGCCACTTCTCTCCGATGGCCGCTTTCCTTGTGCAAGCGTGTAAAGAATTTATTGAAACTGTATAGGTAACACATTCGTTCTTCTGTCAAAACAGAGAGCTGGATTATTATTGGATAAACAGGCTATACCCAATATAAGTAAAACATTCATTGCTTAGCAAAACAGAGAGCTAGATTATTCAAGAATAAATAGTCTTCACGATTATAAGAGATACATACATTCTTATGCCAAAACAGAGAGTTGGATTATTCTAGAATAAATATTCTTCACTACTATAAGAGATACATTCATTCTTATGTCAAAACAGAGAGCTAGGTTATTCTAAGATAAATAGTCTTCACCACTATAAGTAAGACATACATTGTTCCGACAAAACAGAGAGCTGGATTTTTCTAGGGTAAACAGACTTCACTACTATAAATAACACATTCGTTCTCTAGCCAAAACAGACAGCTGGATTATTCTAGGATTAACAGACTTCATTACTATAAGTAATACATTCGTTCTTTAGCCAAAACAGAGAGCTAAATTATTCTAGGATATGCTTCACTAAAATCGGTTTTTACAATATGTTAGTTAAGATCATTTAAAATCAACTTACATCTAGCTGTATATTAAAACCTTAAAAGTTGTATGTTAAATAAGGAACCTCATTTAAATCGTTGGTTAAAATAAAGAGCTTACAAAATTTAATTTCAACAACATAGTAGTATAAAATGGCAATATAACAATTTTATCAAAGAGAAGTGCAAATAGCGTTGTTTAAATAAAGCTATCAGTTCTATCACTTCAATCAATAGATCTCGTTTCTCGAAAACTGATCGTTGTGAAGGATTTACAATTCAAGTAGTTCCCGGAATGTGCTCCATTTGGACCTTTATATTAATGACGACATAACGTTTTGCTTCATTGTCTTATTTAGCGATTTTTTTTAATAGAACTGACAGAAGTTTCATTTTAGTATAAAAACAGGTACTCTCATGTTATAACGCTTGCTGGACTTTATTAAGGGATAAGTTAATTAATAAATAATGCTCTTTAATTAATGTTGATTCCTGTTGAAACAACACGCCGGTTGTGAGTGGGGTAGTGGACGACAGTAACGTAATATTACCGTAATACTGCCCTGGGGTAACAAGCCAATCTCGTATTGCAACGTCTAATGAGCGCCAGCCATCGAGTGCCGGTTCCTCTGAACTTTAACAAGCTTTCGCTTTACGTTTCCTTTTACTTCGTCACTTAATACACACTTACATCCCCAACAAATTAAAGTAAATATTAATTCCCAAGAAGAATGAAGGAGTCTTTAAAAGTAACTACTTCTAAAGTAGTGCGCGATCACATCACCTTTTAATATCTAGTGGGATCGTAGTCAAAGGCTTGTCTATTAAATATACTATACTTACCCTATGTAGACATGTCCCTTACATTTAATCTAAAATCTCTTCTTTATCCACGGATTAATTTTTGTAAGACCATGTACAAAGTATTCATTTTCCAATTAAAGAAAGTTTCATCAAAATCACAATGATTCGATACACAGGCTAAAATTAATCTATTTCTTTCCACTTAGACGTGGATTCTTTTTAAATTTTATATGACTAGGTTATAAAGTCTTAAAGTTCATTTTAACATCGTCATCATCAATAGCTTGCGGTAGTCCACTGTTGGACATAGGCTTCTCCCAAGGAAAGACACTTAGCCCGATCTTCGCCTACACGCATCTACTTGCATTTTAACGTAATTAATACTAATTTAAAAATTTATGTGTTTATATTTAAATGATCCAAAAAACGAAAAGATCTATTTAGTTAAACTAATTTATTGTATAACATAAATGCCAGAGAGAGTCTCTTAACAATCAGTTTAGTTTTATAGAAGAAAAGATAAACAAAAATTATTATTTATAGACATACATAAGTTCATACGCCTTTAATAAATATTAAATACGAATATTGTTGAAAGTTCAGTAACATTTATATTTACTTCTGCTCTATTTAAAATTGACAAATATTTACCATGCTTGGAGCTGTTCCTATCTCGCAAGTCAGCGTACCTATGAACTCAAAGAGAATACTCCTGTATGGAGCGAGCGAACTGAATAGAATTTATGATGACAGTTAATTAAGAGTGGCTGAATTCAAATGAAGTTTAAAACAACATGAAGACAGTAAGAACAGTAACTAAAGCAAAAATTTAAACAAATATCTGCGCAGTTTTGTTTTTAAACTTCACAGAATATAAATCAAACAATAGCCAGTTGAAGCATCAAAACGAAAAGATAAATTCAGCTCCAAACAAAGAAGTTTTGAGGACTCTGGTGAAAAGGAACTATTTGGAACCACAGGATTAAGTTGTCTTATCTGTATTTGCTGATTTATGTATATATGTATTTATTTACGTATTTTCATATATTTATCTTCTTTTGTATTTACGAGTATGTACAGAATTGTATGTGTATGTATGTATAAGTAAGTATATGTATGTACCAAATCATGATTATTTTTTTTTAATATAACTTTCAGGCTTCACCTACCACAGCATCTTTCACCTCCTAGGTTATCTGGTAGAGAATACCTGTATGCATTAAGTCCGCCTATTTGACACTAATTTTAGGTGTTTCAAAAAAGTATTTAAAATAAATAAATTAGTCAGTTATTTTACTTTGTTGTTTAACAAAACAAATGCACACTTCAAAACTTTTCCATTGCATTATTTATAAACTTAAAGTTATAAATATCTTACATCGTAGTAAGGTTATATAAGTAGAGCTAGATGTGTAACGTTTATGTTCTTATGAACTCCCGTTTACACAATTGACTAAGAAGTAATCCAGTTATTAAGATATTCATGTTTCTTATCCGGCTCGAAGGACCAGCCGAGCAGTACATTGGAATGGAATTGGAACTATAAATAGTAACTGTTCCTCTCAGATATCACTGAGCACTCAAACGCCTATGCATTCTGAACCAATTGGTAGGATTATTTAAACAACCCTCCCCCGCCATTAGCACTTTGATTAAAATTTGCATAATCTCTTATCATAAGCCTCACGCCTGCAGTGATTTCACTATTTTACGTTTACACAGTTCATTCTGCATTCAGGACCACAGCAGTGTCTAATTTATTTCACTTGTTTCAAATACTATTGCCTGAGGTCTGGGTCTGATTAGAATAATAATAAAATTCGAATATCTACTGCTGCAACGACCTTTTTAATTTACAAGAAATACGGGGCTAGTATTAATATGTTCTTATGCGATTACTGAAGTAATGAGATAAATCACTTTCAAATATTAAAGCAACTCTTCATTTCATAGCACAAACAGTTTTTATTATTGTTTACAAAATTAATAAAAAAAAGAGTGAATAGGCATTTACCAGGGTAACATAGACCACATCGGGTAAGAAAAAATAAATGTTATGTAATAATAAATAAAGGTACTAAAGAAATATAATACAAAAAAACATATAAATAGTAAAAAAGTAAATGTGGAAAACTTGGACTGAGAGGCGATGCCTGAAAAAAGTATAAAGAGATATGAATGTATAGAAAATGTAGAATGGAAAAAAACATAAGCTAGGGAAAAGAAAAGAGTAAAAGATAAAAAGAGAATACAATGAAAAGCAAACAAGAACCCTTACCCAAATCACAAGAATGCAAAAAAGAAAAGAAACCATAGACCACTTCATAACTTAACACCTGGTGGGATCGTGGTAAAGCTTTTACCTTTAAAAAATATATAAAAGTTTACATTTCTTTCTCGCTTTTGCCTTTTTCTTCTTATCATCTTTTCTGGGGCATCTTCTTCCTCTTTATTCCTCCCACAGTATCAGTTGTTTTATTTATCTCTTGTTAGTATATCTTGCTAGGTAACCAGCTTATCACCCCTTTAATTTAAGAGCATATTTTAAAGTACCTATGATGTTTGCCTTCCTCCTTATATGTCCATTTCTGATACTTTATGATTTTTCTAGTAAACGTTAAAAAATAGTAGTAATTTGACCAATTTTAAAGCGAAACTCTTATACGAAATTAATATTATATATTATATAATATTTGTTCGCTATCGGTAAAAAGGCATTTGATTTTCTGATTACACTCAAAACCTCTCTCGTTTGATAAGCTCTTAAAACATCGAAGAGTGAATAAAAAATGTTTTAACAATGTACTTCAAACAAATGGGCATAATTTTAATAGGCTGAGAAGGTCGAGAGTCGTTTTATTCAATTACTAGAGCTAGGAGAGTGGACTTATTAATTATTTATAATTTATTAAATGTGTATATGTAAAAAATATTCTGTAACTTGTTCTGAAGTAATCAAGGAAAGATATATATTAACGATATTTTTTCATATGAAGATAATAGTTATTAAGAGTTGTAAATAATACTCAAAGTGTAACAGAGTCATGTACTCTTATAATGATGAAGTCCGGAAATTCGTAATAAATAGTTTTTTTTTCTTCAAAAGAAAAGAAAGTATGCAACAATTTAACATAGCTGCAGTAACTTACTATGGGAGTACAAATAACCTAATAATTTCTTAAATAAAAGCAAATAAGTATACTCTATTTCCATGTTAAAGTTTCCGTTGCGTGAGGGAAAGGAATATGCAACGCACGATAATATGCACATTTAAATGCAGTCATCAGCTTCGTACCATCTTGTAGTATTCTCTAGACGTTAATACGTTGGTAAGAAACATAAATTATATATATATCCTTAGTTATACTATAATTTAATTTAACAACAATAATTTATATAACATACCTACAGTTCAACCATGAATTCTAAAATAAATTAAAGTGTAACATTGTTTACTATAAAATCTTACACCTTCCTCATTGATACCAAAAAACTATGGAAATACCTGTATATATATCATACTTCAAAGATTATTGTTCTTCATCCAGTGGTTTCACCTTGTGGAGGGCTTTCCAGCATACAATACGGTCACGTGATAGTAAGTGATACCCTTGCCCATAACAACCCCAGTAATTTTACTAGCTTATAACACGTTTCAAACTGGAACGAAGTAATCAATCATCAGCCGATAAACGCCCACTGTTGGACATAGGCCTCCCTCAAAGCTCTCCACTCCGATCAGTTCTGCGCTGTCTGCATCTATACAATATACAATCGGTACTGTGGTGATATCTACTTGAGGGTTTCTAACTACATAGATTTTCCTCAAGTAACGGTTTATATAATAAGTATTAAGCAGTTATTTGATATATTAGGAATTCCATATGAATTCAAAAAGTAGAAGCAATCTATTAACTTAAGATCTACGATAAATGCTACGAAAACTTTCAATAGTACCAGTGTTGTGAGGTCATAATATTTATTCAACAAAACAATAAATTTGGTGTGTAATAGCATTTGATATACATTATTATATCTCTTTGTTGTATAATACAGTAGAGTAGATAAACTTGTCGAACTCGCAGTGAAGTTATGGCCATTATTACAGTTCTGCACACTCGATTACACGCAATTCATGACTGTTCTTTACGACTATCATAAAGTATAACTATGATATGCGGTTAGCTAGCTACGCCTATTATAATATTATACTATTGTTTTGGGACTTTATTTCCAAAAAGTAATAATTTTTATTACTGGTAGTAGGTCTGTGTTGCTACAGTTCATTAGACACGTACCACAGCAGCTCCTGTTGCAGTCTACAAACAGTATTGTATAAACATTACTATGTTCCGGTTTGAAAAACGTTATAAGCTAGTGAAATTACTGGAGTATAGACTTAACGTCTTATAATTTAAAAAGATGAGCGTAATGTAGTGCTAGTTATTTGTATCACTTACCACTAGGTGAAGCCTTTCTCTTATATTAAATTGTCTCCTTATATCTTTCTATGTATTAAAATAAGGAGACAGATAAGAAATAAACTAGCTAGTTTACATGAATTTAAAGATTTTGTATTTAACGAACTAAGAATTAACTGTCAATATATTTATCATTGAAAACTAATCTCTTTAATTTATCACTTCAGAGCTACGATCAGGGATCAAGCGAGCATTAACAATCGTATAAAGCAACCCTTTCGCGTGCCTAATCCACCTCAGAGGCAATCTAATTCATAACAGACATTCAGTAATCCTACGCAAAGCTCACGGCCAATTGTCGGGGAATAAATATAAAGGAGTTATGAAAGCTTGGACAGAGTACTTAGCATTAAATGATACAAATTAATAAAGCAAGAAAAAACAATTTATGTATATAACAACGTAGGTTTCGTTACGATAGTCATTTTACTATATTATAGAGAGCTTTGTGTGTGGTATAACTTAACGATTTTTCGGCACGACAATCCATGTTTAAGTGAGGAATATGACCTTTTATTCTTATTCTTATTCCCGCTGAAGGTTTCTCTCGAACTTGTACCTACTAAAACTTTTATTTCTGTAACGTAGCCAACCTCTTCGATATATAAAGCGCATGAGCAAGGCGTCCACACGACTCCTTCTTCAGAGTCTTGAGAAGAGAGCACTCCTCCGTAGTCTCGGACTATCAAGAACAGAACCAAGGTAAACCCTACTTGCCATAGAATGCGACTAAAAAAGTCTTCAGGTGTGCGGGCTTTGAAAGCGGGGGTCCTTTCTACTCATTTAGAGAACCAGGAGTAAAAGACAGAGACAATATGGTTTTTTTTTTTACGTATGTATAGATTAATGCTTGACCACGATCCCACCTGGTGTTAAGTGAAGATGTGGTAGATGATGGTAAAGCGCATTAACCTAGCAAATGCCTATTCACTCTTTTCTTGAAGACGCCCACGTCGTAATTGGACGGG